>JALLAR010000812.1:0-12572 GCA_036939335.1 Conticribra guillardii
TCCTGTCCATGCCCAAATCCAGGGAATAGGACATGTCCGGGACATGTCCGGGACATTCCTGACTAAGCAACTGCATGCTCTTCAGATGAGTGTCCATCATAGTGTTTCCACCTGAAATCATTGAGGCAAGGAGAATCCCTGCTATGAATACAAAATCAATATTCTTGAGGAAGGCAAATCATTGGAAAGATGGTTAAAAATACTGGATTATTTATTGGAGAGGAACGTGAGTATAAGTCCGGATATTCTGGTAGTCATCCATTATCGCCAATGTGCAATGTGGTGTTTTGTAATGGATGCTGGACAAAGGCCTCGTTGATTTGAAAAAAAAACCATCTGACGATACAATGCTCAAAATCAATGGAACAAAATTCCTGTTTACAGAAAATAGACGCATCCCAGCTTCAATGTCAGTGAGGCATTACTTGTGCTTTGTCGCAGTTGAATACGATGATCTACAATCTCTGCAATTGCTGTGTGAAACATGCGGTCTCCCTGAGAATGCGTGACATGGCTGGAACTTGCTACATTTCTGTGCATTTATGGGAAGACTTGAAATAATAGTTTGGCTTCATACTCAGTCTATCTGGCATGGTCTCATTGCAAAAGTGTGCAACCATAAGCCATTTCAAACTGCCTTCGCAGTGCACATTGGAGCAAAAACAAGGTCATGCCATTGCAGCCAAACTCATGCTGGAAATCAAAACTCAAGCAACAGATAAAACTGGCAAACTTCCTGAGTGGTATGCAAGACAATCTGAGCATGAGTTTGTGAAAAAATGGGCCGAAGAAAGAGAGAAACCAAGTTGTCTTGAGCATAAGGTCCAAAAGCTGGATTGGCTGTTGAAGTTAAAAAGAACATCTTCTGATGATCTGAAGAACTTCATTGTATCCTCAAAATGCTTGGATTTGGAATATTGGGGAGACTGTAAATATTTTTCTTTCATAGAATCATGTCCAATGGGAAAATCTTTTCCAGAAATAGTTGGCAAGTGTTGCAAATATCCTGATTTCGGCTTTACTATGTGGCTTTGTAATTGGCTATACTTCTCTCAAGATTGCATTATTGGTAACAAAATCTGGGGAGGCACTTACAGCTGTGGTTCCACAAAGAAAGGGAGGCATTTAAGAGAGGATCTATGTCTTTTGCGAATGATATATGCTGTAGATCTTATTTGCTTCCTTTCAAAGAAATGGGAAAAAGAAATTACTTGTGTCGACCCTGTGACTAAGAATCAACTGTTGGCTACAGTATTGGGATTGGGTATTCTACGAACCTATATGCTGCACAAGGTTGTATTTTTGTATCCAGTGAATTTGCGTCTATTATTCTATGTGGTAGTAGACCCTATGAAATTGACAATTTGGTCATGATTTCATCTCGAACAAAACAGATATTGAACGATGAGTGCTAAAGGCTTTCCGGTGAATTGGCTCTCGAATCAATGTTTAATTCACATGGATGCATCATATTATTTAGCCGAGGAATTCTGTGATAACCATCCCCTGCGCAAGCAAATGTGCTAGTACACAGAATCAAACTGCGAACTCTCAAAAAATCATTTATTTCTTGCATCTGAAGGAAATGTGGAGTTGACAACATATTGTTTGATGAGTGTTAAAGGATGGACCGCTGATATGGAACTAGAAGTTGTTAGGATATCAGCTTTCTTTGGTCATTCAAGTGTGCTTGCTATCACTTTCTTCAGTCATTCAAGTGTGCTTGCTATCTTGTTGAGCATAATTCAAGTGAAAGTCACAAGTTTCTCTCCGTGCAGCAGGATTGCTTTCAATCAGAAATGCTTGGGGCAGGTGAGGCTGGGCGCTTTTGCGACTTGATCCATTATTCAACAAAAATGAGTCTGATGAAGACCCTGTTCTGGCATATCTCAAAACCAAATGTTTAGATATTGAATCTGATGTGTGGCAGCTTTTGAAGGAAAACTCTCTTGTGGTTGCTGTTGTGGGTAGTCATATTTACAGATGATTTGGAGACATTGCAAATGAAAATGAGTTGGCAACAATGAAGGCAATGGTTCAAAAGATGGTGTGTACACCTGATTCATTCGTGTATGCAATGGGACTTGTGGTGGCCAACAAATGCAAGCCAACATTTATCCTAAGCTGTATAAGCATCCTGGATAAGGTGATGTTTGAATTTCATTTGGACCATGTGCATCATTATCCGCAGATGCAAGATATCTGTAATTTAGTTGTGGGTATTACAAAATACACATCATGGAAAGATGATGAAGAGTACGCCAAACAAGAGTTTGAATCCCAAATCCTCTGGTGGCTGCAAACCGTGGCTGAACGGGATGTTGATATCTAATATCCAGGAGCTGTTGCCATCAAAAATATATGTATCTTCTCAGTTGAAGAACTTCATATCAGAGATCAGCTTGTTAAAAGAGAAGCAACTCCATATTTGGTCTCAGTTTAATATTGTAAAGCAAGGAAGATCACTCATTGACATCAAGAACTCAATAAATTGTTGTGATTCCAATATTAAAAGGCGTGATCATGGTGGCCTTCTTCTTACTCACCTTGCCGCTGCTTACAATCATGTCAACATGCTCAAATGGATTCTTGTGATAAAAGGAGTTGATTTAAATGTGGTTGATGGGTTTGGTCAGACTGCCATTGATGCTGCAAAAGTAAGAAAGGCTTCAACAGTAGTTGTATGGATCACTGAATACCAGGCAAGAAGAGTTATCTTGGTCTTCCTTCTTCAGAGACACTATCAGCGTTTAGTAATCATAAGAAAACATCAAAAAGACTGTATGCAAATTGCCTGCTTCCGCATCAACCATTGAATCGCCCAACGCCAAATGAGTATCTTACTCGCCCGCCAGCACCTCTGGGCGCAATGCTGGCTCCGTTGATGGCAAGGCCAAATCATCTTGCCATGATTCTACTGAATCGTTGGAGGCCTCTCCTAGAGAGGTTGGTGACATTACGCCCCCCAAAGCAACAGCAGCTGCAGCTGCCAAACAACTGCTTGTCACTGATGTCATGCCCAAAGCCAAGTCCGCCAAGCAAGCCACCATTGAATGGGCCACCAAGCCAGCCACCAAACAAGTCATGACGTGTGAATGTAATACAACACATGTACATGTAGACAGGGTGGAAAGAAATGTACCGCTTCTTGTGGATGCAAAGGATGCATAGATTGTCCTAATTAAAAATCCATTGACCAAGTTCTTCGCCCCTGCTGCAAAGACGTCTAGACCTCAATGCTTTGCAACCGATCCATCCATCAATCGGACCATCAATCCTTCCACAGAAGCTAATGCACCTGTTGTGAACTATCAATCATTTTTGGATCAAATTGAGGTTACTGATAGTGCAACCAATCTTGTTGGGGTGACCAACAATGTTAGCAAACTTACACCATTGAAGTCAATTGAGGGAGTTCTCACAAAAGACATTTCTAGTACTGATATATGCAAATTTGTTGTAAAAATGAAGATACGATGTCATTTTTTAAACAAACAAAATAATAATAAGGAAGAGATATGCAGGGCAATTGTGGCCACCGTCAATGACCCAAAGGTCAAAAAATGAATGAGAAAATGAACAAGAAAATGAATCTTTACATCAATTCATCAATTTATATTGGTATTGGTCTTTTCCTCCCCAAGGATATGGAAACTGCAAGAATTGCTGCCACAAAAGTCCTATTGGAATCCAAATTAACAGACGAGAAAAAACCATTGAGTTAGCCCAAAAAAGCACACTTGCTGCTTGTAACTTATCATACATTCCACAGGGTTCTCAGAGGAAGGACTACCAAAAAGAGCGATGATCAGGGTCAGAGGCAAAAAGTTCAACTTTGGATCATACCAAACAGCAGAGGGTCATTCTCTGGTAATGCATACAGTCCATCAATTGTTGGACAAATATGAAAAAAATATCAACATGCATGTAGAAGAAATTGTCTTAGAAGCACGATATGAGGTATCTATTGCCTTGCCAAATTCTAAGTACGCACAAGCTTTCCATGGTGATTGAGAGATTGAAGATGGTATCATCGATGTTAGAGTTCCTGGAACTGCTAAAAAAATGAATCAGAGTTCCTAAGCCTTATTAAAAGCTTCACAAATGGTGAGCTTTTTATGTTGCCAAAGGATTTTATGACAACAGGGAAAAATTGATGAGGATAGGGGAAGAAAAAAGCAGTTTGGTTGGAATGAGAAACAATTCAGTGTTGCGGGTCAATGAATATGGGACCAGCCGCCACTTGAACTTGAGGGAATGTGATATTGTTGACGTAACTAACAAGAAGGATGATGGCTCACCATCATCAGCGGAGATCCTTGTTGAATATTCTTTTCTCAATGTTTTGCCTTTTCTGAATGCATTGCTCTCTCTCAGTTATGAGAGAAAGTTCATCGAGTTGATCTAGAAACATACTCCTGGTTCAGCAATGAACCAGATTAATTGGGGTCCTAACCACGACATTGAACAAGAAGCCAATCACTGTGTGGGACTACTTGTCGTGCACAATGCACGACGTCTTATGGAGGAGAGAAAAAAATTGTCGTGCACAATGCACGACGTCTTATGGAGGAAAAAAAATTGCATTCAATAATATGGCATTGGACAGTGTGCTCTCAAGACTTGAGAGCAATAGGACAACAGAACCTTTCTTCAAAGTTGAACCATACAAAAATGAAGAAAAGAAAAACGGTGGATTGAAAGACATACACTTTTGACTCGTGCAGTATTTCTAGTATTAATATCTATTTAGTCTACCGTTTATATAAGAGGGAACTACAAAATCAGGTGATGCCAACATTGATTGATCGCAATGGAGGTATTTTGCTTGATTCTTTTGGCAATTAGCCATTGAAAGTATATGATGTAAGCTTGCATGATATTCATGATATTACAACAGCATCATGGTCCCCACAACTTCATTTGACAGGAGAGGAGCGTAATGTCGGTGAGGCTAAAGGGACTGTGATATTGCTTGGTAGATCAGGGACAGGGAAAACCATTTGCATCTGCAATCGAATGGAGCTTGATAGACCGAGATTCTTCTCACAGCTATTTGTAGCATGATCTGCCAGGCTTTGCAAATATGTCTCAGAAGTCATTGGTTTTAAAGACCAAGTCTCATTCAATACATTTGCAGAGCTGGTTTCGCAAATTGAGACCACTTTGCCTGCTTTGGAACAGAACAGCAGAACCTTTCCTGCTAGTCAACACGTAGGTATTCATAGATTCAAAGCAGAATTTTATGACAAGCATGCATCTAAAGAGAAAATCGACGCTTTGGTTGTATGGACAACGATTCGGACACTGATCAAGGGATCAATTGAGGCATTTCAGAGCCCAAAATGTGTTCTATCCAATGATGACTTCGTCAGCTCTGAAAAGCTAGGAAAGAATAGATGCAAAATTTCACCTGACCTTCATGAATATGTGTATGATATGTTTCTGCAATACAGCAAATTCATCAAAAATCAGCATCTTTGGGACGATTCCGACCGATTTGTGTCTCTTCTTTGGAGACTTCTTGATGCGAAGAGCTCGAATTCCACTTATTACGAAAAAGTTAGAAGGAGGAATGTCTATGTTGATGAAATACAAGACTATTCACAGGTTGAAATCTTGCTTTTTTTCTACCTTGGTGGCCCAGGAGGACTTTTCCTTGCCGGTGATCCAGCCCAGAGTGTTGTTGAGGGCACAGACTTTCACTTTGAAGCAATTCGAACCGGCGCAACCTAATACCTCAAAAGCCAATGACTGTCAATGTGAATTTTCGCTCCCATTCTGGCATTCTCAATGTTGCGTCTGCCATTTTGGGGCTTCTCTTTGAATACTTTCCCAGTAGCGCAAAGCAGCTGAAGAAAGGTTATGGAATATGTAGTGGCCCGAGGCCAGGAGTGTGTTACAATGTTGGCATTGAGCAATTAGCGTCGCTTTTGTCAGGGAAGCTCCAAGGGGCGGTCGTGCTTACACATGATGAGTCGGCTCACAATTGGAAGCGCGCTCTAAATGGATACCCACTTATTTACGGTATTCGTGAAGCAAAAGGTTTGGAGTTCAAAAGCGTGGTAAGGAATTGGCATGTACATCATAGTCTAGGAATTCATTTCGTTATTGTGAATTGTGATCATGCTCATTCTAACTTCTCCTTCGTAGATCCTTTTAAATTTCTTCATCGAGCTTCCGTCATCACTCCAAAAGGCATGGCGCAACCTGATTTTGAATAGAGAAGGATCTGATTTTCAGAGAAGATATCCATTGGTAGAAACTCGCCTGAAGCTTCTATACACGGCAGTCACAAGGTGCGTTGAACAGCTCTTTTTCGTGGAAACATCTGCTTCGCATTCTGGTAATGCTGCTGTTAGATGGCTCACTACAACTTCCACCATGAAAGCAGAAGTAGGTCCCTTGAAAGGGAGTGAACAAAAATGGTCTGAGGATGTTTTGGCAACGCGCAATGACGTACAAAATGTTGATGCAATGTCTATGACATGTGACGAATGGGTTTCATCTGGATTTGATAATGCAGAATTGGCAGAGTCTGATAACATTGAGTTCGAGGAATCGGAGAAACTCTTAGATAGGGCAGAATACTTTTTGAGCAAGCCAAAAGAACAGATCTCGCATCCAAAGCCCGAATTCATCGTCTAAGCGTCCAATTACGGATCGAGGCTGCATCATTTGTGCGAGATGATGACCGGATAAAAAACGCAGTGTTAGAGGCGAAAGCTGCCCAGATTATTGGGTCCCTCTTGAGAGAGCAGTTTCTTGCTGAATTGAATCTTTTCCGCGCAATAAGCCCAGCCCTTTCTTTCTATAAAAAGGAGGAGTTGGAGAGGAGACTTGTGTCAAAGGTCCACCAAGCAATTAGATAAATGATTTAGGTTTATGGTACATACACAGTAGTAATCCGCTCCAACCTAAAAGATAGAGCGAGGATGGGGTTTAATTTTTACGTATGATAGTCAGTAAGCAATGTATTACTTTTTTGTAAGTTGCACTTTATGGATCATGGATCCGGTTTCGATTTATTTCAATTACTTACTACTTACATTGTTTAATTGTTCACAGCATCAGAGCTTTCATCTGTTCCGTCGTCTTCCAATTTACCATATCGTTCTCGGAATTTTGACAGCATGTCCCTCTCTTTCCTACGAAATGCAATTTCTTCCTGTCGATAAGCATCGGCGGCCTCGTCCCCAAAGTCTCGACGAACATACTCTTCAATCATGGCCAAGGAATCAGCAGCAGTTTCCACAGTAGCTGTAAGATCTTTCCTCTCGACTGGGGCCGTCAAATTCACATATTCTGCTACCATAATAGGATTCTCGTACATTTCGGTGCCTTTGGGAGGATCGGCGTTTGTTGGAATCAAAGACAGCAATGCATTTCTTATTCTATCGATATTTTTTGCATTACGCTCTCGAATACCCTGCTCTACCATTTGCATCTCCTTTTCAGCTTCATCTTTGTTGTCATCTGTAACAACGTTGTCTCGCAACCGATGCAATACTTCTAACTCCTCGTTCATTGATCCATCCAATTCCTTCTTTCGTCGCACAGCACTCTTTGCCATACGTGCACGTAGTTGATGAATGGATAACTCCTCTCCTTCGGAAGGCGGGTCAAAGTGGTCGAATTCGTAAGATACTCCAATCCCAAACGTTTGTTGGACAGCTACTCCCAACACGTCATCTAGTGTTTTTGTATCATATGACTCTTGATGTTTGGAGAATCTAGCCTGGGTGGCATTTGATATAGCAGCATCTCGGTCGCGAAAGATGAGAGAAAGTGACTCCGTGATGGATTCGGCGTGTGGAACCAAGTCATCAACTTTCTCGTTTTCGTCAGTTAATTTACCACTGTTTTGAAGAAGGAAATGAGTGCCCTCGGTTGAAAACTCATCATATCGAATTGGTTGTTTTTTCCAGTAGTCCATTTCCCTTAAAAGAGGGGTGTGCCCTGTGAGAAAGTAATTTGTCCATGAGCGAAGGGACTCAGCAATGCGTTGGGGTGTGCGCCATCGGAGTTGGTATCGCCACTGTATTTTTTCCCGCTGGTCTAGTGAGATATCATCATCCTCTTCGATGCCACTATTGATGGTGCCATCGTCATTTCTATCTACTTCAAACTCATTTTGAAAGGATGTTGCTTTGGATAAAGAAACTGCAGAAGATTTTGAGACATGAATAATTCTCATCAATGCCATGATGTGAAAGATTGGCCCAGCTGTGTTCAACAAAAGCCCCGCTGGTCCAGCAACTCTTTTCGGTATAGCCTCCGTGAATGATGACGAGGTAGAATAAAGATATGATCCAACTAGCACAGCTAAGTCTGAAGCCACTCCTAAAGGTAGCCAACGCAACAATGAATTTACAGCAGATTGCATGTACGCCGTTGGTCGGCATATTGGTCGAGGCTGGTCGCTGCGACGTAGCTCAAACAGCAGAGAAGGGTATTGATGTAGGGATGCGGCAGCACCTATGCGGTTGAGTAGGCGGGCGAAAGTTGGCACAAGCAGTACCAGCTGCAGAGTAAAGATGTTAGGTTTTGCTGTCCCAATTGCGTTTTTCGTGCTGATGCTTGCACAAAGCCTCTTTTTCCCAAAAGAGCCAACTTCCCAAAGAAATGATGCAATGACAGCAGAAGACCAATTCTCAAGTATGCATATAATGAAATCTCCTGTATCCTTGTCATTTGACCTCTTTTTTGAAGTGTAAAAGAACAATGGTGCGTTTGTGGAAGATTGGCCGCTGGTATTGGAATAGTCGTCTAATGTCCTCGCTGATGGTCCAAATCTAGGCAGTTTGCACCATTGCCTCCGATGTGTATACGTTGCTGCCTTGACAAATTTGCCCTCATCATTTGTGATTTTATTATCATATTTGGCCCAAGTCAAAAGAAACAATGGTAGTGCAACACCCACGACCCAATGATGTATAGTAGTCACTGTCACAATTGTTTGTGTTGCAAGAATGTGGCATTTGCGTTTCAGAGATATTGTTTGGCCCCAAGAACTAATATCCCAATCAAAACCTTTACCAGCACCGCCGCCAATCAAAAAAAGCATCCACCCACCAATCTTTATGGTGTTTCTTAGAACATCCTGAACTAATGGGCGACGATTTCGAGCGAATCCATGATCCAAGACATGTTTTCTTTGTTGTTGCCGTAAATTGAGTATGTTGTTTTGACGGGCAATTGCAGTTTTGAGGAGGCGGTAATCGTTTTCAAAGTCGTTGGCTTCCCACTTGCTAGTAGTGCCAGCTGTTGGCGATGTCGATGATACTGATGTTGCTTTTGATGTTGCTGAAGCAGCAGTGTTAGCTAGTCCTTTGTCCACTTTGTTTGTCGTCGCAATTATCGGCTGAGAAGAATCTGGTATATTTTGTAGTTCGGTGGTGTTTTCTTTTTCTGAAACTGAGGAGGTGGTTGTGTTGATTGCAATTATCGTTGCATTTACTGATTCCGAGTCTGTTGAGGATTCAGAGTCGTCATCAACCTCATAATTTGCGTTAGCGTCATCTGCACTATCACTGGCTGTGCTACCCTTATTCGTCATTTGCAGATATGTGAAAACTACCCGCCTCTTACAAGTGCCTAATAATGATCGCCCAAATCTATGATAATGCTTTTGTTGACGTGTGTCATATTGTGAGGTTGTGCTGCCACAGTTGCAATAATTGATGTATTCTCTGTACGTTCCACTATGCGCCACATCTGATAATGTAGCCAACGAGCAAGAATGAAAACCGGAGCTGCACATTAGCTGTGATTGTTTCTGTTTTTGATTCTGTGGTCCTGTTTTTCTTCTCTTATGAACATTAAAAATGAGTGTATTAACTTCATCGTGAACACAACGATCGCAATTATTGTTGCCACGATGAAGATATGTATTTGACACTGGAGCAATGCATAGAGATTCGACGTGTTCTCTTTCTGCTATGAAGCATGACAGCAACGCCAACGATAACGAGAGCCAACATAATGGCGGCGATGATCGCCGGGGCGATCTTGATTCTTTGGCTGGTTGTGTCGGATATGCATCCTGCTTGGAATGTGGCATTGTGTATTTAAGAGTGCAATTTAAACGCTTGTGACGGTGCATAAAATACAGCGTTCATTGGTTCATTGCATTGTGGCCTGCATTATGATGTCTTGTCTGTTCATGGTATTGTATCGTAAGAAATAAAATGATGGGGTTCGTTATTATTTCATGCCACCGGCCGGGAATACGAAAGATTCTCGGTCGGTTTGTTGTTTGTGACGGATGGCTGTGCAAGCACGCAGTGGCGTGTTTGATTGTATGATGGCTTTGACGTCTGGGAAAACGAAGAAGATTTAGTCCAGTGATTGCGGGAAAGTTTATTTTGTGTGCTTTTTCAACCTCGACATACCTACATAGTTTCTTTACTTACTTCTTACTATTTTTTTTCTTTCTCAAGTACTCTACCTACGTACGTAGAAAGTTTGTGTGTCGGACAGACCAAGAGACAGACACATGACACAACATCATCAATCATCATCATTAAAATATTATTATTGGCGTCGTCTGTCGTCTTCTTCTCGCGCGCTTTTGTTCCTCGTTTCCAGTCCGTTCACCGTCGTGCATCCACCGAGCGAGCCCCGACAATAACAACAAACCATCAATTGCTCGGTTTGTAGCACAAAAAAAGCTGTTGCTCGCCCCGGTTTCCGAAACCAACGCGCGCTTCTTCGAAATTGAATACCGTCGACGTCGTCAGTTTTTATCTGTACATCGTCTCTAAACACCATGGGCGGCCCACCAGGATCCGATGACGTTAAGATCGGTACGTTTATCATATCACTCGGCTTGCGGTGTTGCAAGCGTTGGCGGTAGAGTCTTTCGGGGGCCTCGATACGATTCCACGCCTATGGACATTTTTTGTGAAATTCACTTAGACCAAGCTTATCTCTTTGCTAATCCACGTCTCTTGTTTGTAATGTTTTACAGTCATTATGCGTACCGTAGGAGGAGAAGTTGGTTCTGCCTCTTCTCTTGCTCCCAAGATCGGTCCCCTTGGTCTTTCACCCAAGAAGGTTGGTGAAGACATCCAAAAAGCCACTATGGACTGGAAGGGTCTTAATGTGACCGTCAAGCTTACTGTTGTCAACCGTCAAGCTACCGTGTCCATGATCCCGTCTGCCTCTTCCCTCGTCATGAAGGCCTTGAATGAGCCCGTCCGTGACAGGAAGAAGGTTAAGAATGTTGTCCACAACGGAAACATCACCTTGGACGCAGTTATTGATATTGCCAGGCAAATGAGGGAGAGATCCATGGCCAAGAAGTTGGCAGGAACCGTTAAGGAAATTCTTGGTACCTGTAACTCTGTCGGATGCACTGTCAACGGAGAGAGCCCCAGGGACATCCAATCCGGAATTGATGACGGAGAAGTTGAAATCCCCGACGAATAAACAACTGAATTAAAATATTAAATCAATGGATCGAACAGCCTAACAAGTTAGTCTATTAGCGAAACATTTTCACTTGACATGTTACTCCCTAAATTTTTTAGTCTTCAGCATCATTAAGCACTGTTCGACATACAACCTCCTCAAAATCATTGTGGGTAAGACTGCAAACAAAATTTGACAATGAATCGTCAATTTACAAGTTCCACACAATTGTCTAGTACCATAGTACAAAGAAAACAATTGATAAATACCTTCACATAATTATGTTGTACAATACTAGATACTGATTTAGAAAAAGAAATTAAAAAAGTTGAATTCAATGAAGCATCATCAGGAAATGAAGAATGGGGGGAATGATAATATTTGTTTCAGTTTGAGTACATAACAATTAAACAATGGAATCCTAATCCTCATCTGCTGAATAATGCAGCAGATTAAATGGCAGGGAATGAAAATGAATAGTGCATTTCACAAACACAAAAAACAATACCAACGGCAAAGTTGTTGGATATCTTCTCTTCGACAGAAAATCCCATCTTGGATAGAGTGAAAAAGTGCGAAAAATAATTTCACGCCAATCAAAGAACTCGCAATGTACGACGATGCAAAATATCATGCATTCGGTGGGATTTGAACCCACGAGTACGAATACATTCGAACTTGAGTCGAACCCCTTAGACCGCTCGGGCACGAATGCTTGATGACATAAAGCGTCGAGCGTACAATCATAAATGTAGGCATATATCGTTCAAACAACCTAAAATCATCCTCTGCTTCTACCTCTAGAGGTAGATACAAAATACTATTTTCAATGAAGCAACAAACATCATAACATATCTCATCAACATTATTCTAACAACTACATAGTATCAAGATTAAATGCATGGAGGAATATTTGCTATTCTTTGTTGCTGCGCACTGACTGGGTCTGAGTACACCAGAAGTAGTATAACTACAGCACAAAATCTAGAAACACATATCCAAACCCAAACCTCTCTCTCTCTTAATCTTAGCCTTACTCATGATCATCATGATATTATATTGTTGGATGTTTTTGAAACATATGCCATGCACCACTAAGAGAAGATGGTCATGAATGCATAGTGGTACTGTGGTATAGACAACTATGTGTTGGTATG
>JALLAR010000813.1:0-12559 GCA_036939335.1 Conticribra guillardii
TTCGTGTAATAAGCATCCTGCAATATTAAACCATCGCCTGCATCGCTCCCGTCTCGCACTTGTATTATTTGAATTCATTTTCCACCATGATGCAAATGAGAGATATGGACGATTCATCCGTTGCCAGCTCGGTAGCGCGATCCTTTCGCTCTGTCAAAAGGTCACTTAGACGACCGCGGGGACAACAACAACAGCTTCAACAACAATCTGGCGCCGACAGCGGGTCGAGAATATATTACAACTACAGATCGTGCGTAAAAGAAATTGCGTCTGTTATTGTATTTGGAATAATATCCATCAATATTACACTCTACATATCATCACCATCCGATGCTGGGAATCTGCGATCATTGAACAATGAAATCAAAATTGATGAGTGGTCAAAGCAACAACAAAGCCAAATACAGTATCCACAAGAAGAATTTCAAAGTGATAGTTGGAAACGACTTCGACCGCTCCCAGCAATGCCAGGTGATTTATCGTCAGCAATCAATCTTATATTAGAAAAACGTGCGGTACAAACGCAAACCCAAACTCAAACCAACAGCAATTATATTGAAAAGGCATCCTTTCTGAAAATTGGTTCAACACAAAATAGTTACGTCAATGATGGTCTCCCAAAAGAATTACACTTGAATCCAGAACTATGGCTGGGATTGCAAGTTGAATACAAAACCGGACCTTGGATCAGGGACCTGAATGAAGCTACTGGTGGATATGACGACTGGAAGGCTGCCAATGCAATATTTTTAAGTGTAGAACAATGTGGTATTTTAGATGGGACAATTGCCTTGTGCGAAAGAAGCATTGATGGTGAATTCACCCTTGCTACTCCTGATGCAGATAGAAATGAATGTGTTGGAAACCATTTTACTTGGACTCCGTGTATTTCTTCAGTGACACAACTTATTGTGCAGCATGGGAGTGAAAATATAAGAAATGGAATGATGGAGTGCATTACTACACTAGAAACTACAACTAATATCGATGATAAGAAGGATGACAAACCAATAGCATCTTCATCAAAATCATGCAGTACACATGTAGATTTATTGCAAATCAATACCAATGTGGAAGAAAGTGCCACTCAAATAGTCAACCTCATCAACAACAATAAATTGAAACCGCAATGCGTTCATTATAAAACGTCGTCTTCCTCGTCATCTTCAAAATGGAGCCAAAAGATGGCTAACGTACTAATGTCTCGGGGGTATGAATGGCAAAGACTCGACAATGATTACACACTTGCATGTTTCGTACAAGTTGTCAGCCCCTCTTTAATGCCATTTGCCTATATGCCATCAACAACGAAAGATGCATTGGAGCTAATTTTGGACAAGAGAGGTGAGCAAGGTGCTCCTGGCACGGTTGTTCATATAGGAGATGGTTTCAAGCACAACGCAAACAATGAAAGTCCAATTGTTGGAGAATTACTTAATGCAAAAGATCGATGGATGATGGTACAAGCTGATTTGCGAGTGGATTCAACCCACCCGTTCTCGTCATTCCAAGGTGGGGCGATAGTTGATCCTCACCACTGTGTTAATGGATTTGTCTCTTTCTGCGAAACAAATGTCAAACATGCTGGATTCTTTCGACGCCATCAAGCGAAGACATTTGATGCAGAGTCATGCCATCAAATGGGGGGCAATCCTTCTGCTCTAAAACAGCAACCCTGTGTCTCATCCTTACAGCATCTCGTGCAACAATATGGAGGGGCTGATATGAGTCGTGCCACTACTTCCTGCGATGAGACTAATGGTGCATGTACTACTCATGTCGATTTGCTTATAATTGACCTAGATGCAGAAAGCAGCAATGGCTATGGATCGGTCAAACAGATCATCTTTGATGCATTTGTTCCACATTGCATTCATTACCGATCAGCAGCGCAGCAGCAAAATACCGGTATG
Organism: Conticribra guillardii; assembly: GCA_036939335.1. NCBI lineage: Eukaryota > Bacillariophyta > Thalassiosirophyceae > Thalassiosirales > Thalassiosiraceae > Conticribra > Conticribra guillardii. Next base: position 1,914 of record JALLAR010000813.1, read on the forward strand.
GCAAACTTTTTAATGTCTCGGGGGTATTCTGTGCGACAGGAGGGAAGGGATTATGCAATTGCATGTATCGCTCAACATGAGAAGGCTCCTTCAGGACCTATTGGGTGAACAGTTGAATTAGTGCTGGTACCTCTTCTTTTTTGTTAGTAAAACAGTGTGCTGCGGAGCAAGGAGCTCAATATCGCACATGAGTGTACGATATTGTGTTGATAAGTTGGGTTGAAATTGTATTGCTCTTTTCATTAAAAAGAAGGATAATCATCAGCCCTTCCTAGCTGGAGAATTCACAGTTTCTGAAGTTCTACATTTTGAGTAGTCCTGCATTGATATCTTGCTAAATAATCAAGTATTGTGCCATGGCATAGCAAAATCAGAAAATTGTGTGGACCAAAAATTATATCAAACAAATAGTGTGAGAAAACAAATAGAGTACTGATTTTGATAAATTCTTGAGAAACAAAGCATTGTTCTGCTCTAAAAAAATGTTACTGAACCTACTGAAAGTTTTCATTTTATCACTATCCAAGATACACTATCTCCAAAACTGAGTTGATCTTTTACTAAGTCTTTGACGTTCTAAAACTCCGTCTTGGCATTTTTTCGTCCATTATGCGATACCTTCTTCAATTACACCATAATATTTTGTTTTCGTAAAATTTAGAATAGATGAGCAACACTTTTGTTGGAAAGAGATCTCATGTCTCAAGAGAAGAAGGTGGCATGCTAGAGAAAATGAAAATTTCAATAGTGGTGGACCGCCCACAAAACATTGCCACTATGCCCAAATATATATGTATATCACTGGGTGGTCTTGCCCATATGTGTCTTGCTCTCCCATATTCAAATATTTCCGATGACACATGTGCGAACCTTTTTTGTAGTGTTGTGGTTCAAACATTGGCACTGTTCAAAAACTTGCTATATTGATACGAAAAAGGATCGTGAGAGGCACTGGTATCATGTAGAAATTTATAAACACCAGAAACAAATATTTTCTCCTCGATATCGGAACAAATCAATCAAGCATAACCAAACACTAGATACTTTTCTTATGAAAACATCTCTATTTTTAAACTAATTGTCCTAACCCTACTTTAAGTTCTCATCATACCAATCACCAAGATATCTCTCCAGAATTGAATTCATATTCTTGCACTGTCCACTCGGATCTAAGAATCCTTCTGGGCATTTTCGACATGCACTTCGTGACGTCAATCCTTCATTTTCACCATAATACTTTGTTTTAACAGTGTTGAGGCCAGAGCAAAACCCAGAACATTCCCGAGTGGTTAATCCCTCGCTATCGCCGAAGGTGCCTATTGGACATGGTTTACAGTCTGATTTCGATGTTCCTCCTGATTTATCTGAGAGGGACAATGGGTATTTTTGGATTGTGCTTAGCATTTTATCAGACGATATGTGCTTTGACATTATCAACTCATTGATAATCTTTTGCGTCTTACCATTATAAGTTCCAATTGGACAAGCCCCAGTGCAATAAGAAGTTTGCAAATGAACGCTAGAGCCATACCTGCCAGGTGGGCAAGGTATGCATCCCTCTATCCCGATCCCTCCATGACGTCTGGTTGACCTATCGCCAAAATCGCGGTAAAACCCAAGGGAGCAAGCAAGAGTTGGAACGACTCCATTCTTGTATGTTTCGATTTCTTCTTGAGTTGAGTACCAGTACCAGTATGGATTTACGGATGAGGTTTCACGGATAAGCGAAGCGATGATGACAACAAAGTGTTGCTTCATCGTGCCCAAGGCTTTTAGTTGTGTTTTCGTCCGTTTGCTGCTGCACTTTCAGTGTTTTTAGAAAACATAACTCATTTTTTATTTTTTATTTAAACATTAAGTACATTACTAACACAGAAACACCAAAAATCAAAAATACATTGGAGATAGCGCCCTTGCTCATTCTATGAATGACCATGGCAGGGAGACATCAGTGTGACCGCGTCGAACACAACTTTGTTGCAGAGGCATTCAATTGGGAACAGCGGGTCAAAGGAGAGAACGAGGCCGCACGAACATGGGCACGAAATTGGGGAGAACTTGCTTCAGATTCGCCAAAAACACCCAAGGAGAAAATTCAAAGGTTGCAGGAGAAAATGGAAAAGCTTCCGGTACAGGCAATGATGTCGAATTCACAGCTGAGTTATACTCCGGTGGTGCCTTACTCGGAAGGCAAAAGTCATAAACGGAAGAGTTCATCCCTGTGCGACGAATCATGACGTGAGATAACACATGGGTATGAAAAGGATGTTTTAAGCGGAGGAGTTGTGCTCGCATAATATACTTTGGCGAAATTCAACCAAGGAGAGGAGCACTGATTAACTCATTAGCATTTCCTTCTTCCCAATCAACACCATCCATTACTAGTTCATCCCCAGCAAAAGCCATTGATTCTCCTCTCTCGACAAGAGATCGTAACTTCTCCAAACTTGCAATTGTTTGTGACATAAAGCTAGCCAAATCTGGCTGATACCACCTTAAAAATAACCATTCAAACAACCCCCAAAATAACCGAAGAATGAAACAGTAACCGCAATTGTTTCTGACACCATTCAAGTCTTCATCTCCACCTCGTTGTAACCTAACCTCATCAGAAATAACGATCCTTTCCCGATTTTTAGTCGTTTTATTTTCTTCGTCACACACCGCTCTCACACTGAAAGTGTGATATGCCATAGTGCCATTGCACCAACCATCAGGGTAAGGACCCAATGTCACTCCAATCCGTCCACATTGTCGTTCAACAAATATCATGGAGCGGATACGGGCTGGAAAGCCAATTATCGACCGGAAACCAACGCGAATGGAACGTAAACAGCCATAGAGTCGAGAATCTGAAGGAAACACCAAAAGAGGAGTGCTTATTTCAATCCACTCTGTGTAAAAAAATTGATGTAGAAATGAGTCATGATAAGTTGATAAGTCGAGGGAACACAACAACAATATCAACAGTAAAGCAGTAGTTTTCAAATCCCGATTTCTTGGTCCTTTCGGCATGAAAGAAACATCCTTCACATACCTCCATCGTATCGACGGGCATCCATGATGTTACCAATGTCTCCTCCCGACGACAATGATGATGATGGCGATGAACGAAGGGACGTTGATGATGCGTTGTTACTACCACTTCCATCTTTGATAGCAGCTTCAAATACGGCTGGAATTGGATCAAACCACAAATGTAACAAATCTACGTTTGCCATTATATCAATTGCGTCTCTTATATCTAATCGTGAATTGCCACCATGATGCAGACCAAATATATCAACCTCGACAACAAATTTGTCGTGTCGTATCCGAGTCGCACGGATGGTTGTATGCGTAGGTGATGGTTGAGTACTACAACATGTTACTGCGGGCGGAGCTGTAGGTGGTTGTGATGCAGAGGTAGTTCCTTTGCTTTCATCCTGCATTAAATCAAGTTTCAAGGATGCAGCGTTGGAAGAATCTCCTTCATTTCTATTCCAACTATTCTTTTCTGAATGCCCGTCATTACTTTCAGCCACCAAATCTATTCTGCTGCATCCAGCTTCCTCCATGAGTTGCTCAAAGTCAAGGGATGCTTCCACATTGGTTTTCTGCTCAATGGTATTCATGTCGCCTTTTCGCTCGTCCAACATGGCAATCGCATTGACATGAGCCGCGGCCGCCAAAATAATGGAATCATTTTCAAACATGGACGGAGATACCATTGCTGTTGTTGCTGATACTGATATTTTTGTCGTTGCCACTGGAGGGATAATTAATTCTGCCCCCGCAGGAGGTGTGATCTGAATTCCACCACCACCATCTCGTGACGATGAGTAAAGCGAATTGGTTTGGGGATGATGGACGTCATCATCATTACTCTCGCTTCCACATTCTCTCAATGCAGCATGCAAGGTTTCGGCAACATCTTCGTCTGTTGATGGATCGAGAATGACAATCCCTCCTTCTTCGAGATCATGACTAGTTCCTAAATTGTCATCATTGCCACTCGCCAAATCAGCAAGTCGTCCCTCTACAACGTCATGATTGCAGCAGTAACTATTTTCTGTGGCAGACCCCAAATGCAATATGTTGTGTGTAGAAGAAGCATCCATCGACATGGACCCACGGAGAAAATTTCCCCCTTCTTTCAATGACATACCATTGCTGCCATCATTGTACCTGCTCTTTGATGATGATGTGATACTTCTTTTATCAAAACATAGATCAGCAATCATCTCATGATTTTGAATTTGGTCAATTGGCGCAGTAGCGTAAGTAGTAGGATCATTATTCGAAAGATAACCCGCATAATTTTCTGCAGAGATAACACCATCCTTCGACGCATCAGTACTGTCCAAGTTCATCAAAGAGTTGGTAGATATCGCAAAAGGAAGTGGGGATGGAGCATGATCATTACACTGTTCAGGATAGCCATTGTTTAATGTGACGGTTTGTCTACTTGGACTTGAAACCATGTCGCTTTGGTTGTCACTGTAGTAGTGGCTAGAAGATGATGCATGGTGTACTAGCGAGTCGTGGAATAGAGTTTGTCCCTCAACGTCATCCTCAAGACCCCCACCATTGGCATGCTCATAGCTATAATTATTATTGTTGCTGTCATGATCCTCCATCTCGTCATCTTGGCAGGAAGCAGCTGCCGTATCCATTGTCAGCAGGGAAGACATCATTTTAGTTGTTGGTGCAGTGTTACTATTGTTCGCTGTTCCCTCGTAGTATTGCAGATTGCTTGATGCATAATTTGAATTTGAATCGTGTCTTGAATTATACTTCATCATACTAGAGGCAGTATTGTTGTTGAAGCTTTGTAATGTATCGGCATTCACCCCTTTCATTTTACTTTTCAATAAATCATCATTATTGCCACCTATTATTTGTGCCCCTAATTGATCTTCTGCATGCAGAGATTGGGCATCGATTGAATCATGGGATGCACACGAGTGCTGTGGCTGCATATGGCCTTGATGCTGCTGTTGATGCTGATGCTGTTGGTCAAGATGACGATGCTGATGATGATTTTCATCGTCAATCTGCGATACTGCATTGGATGTTGCTTGCTCCCGAGAAAAATCAAATTTTGGAAATTCCATAATTATTGTAAATGTAAAATCCGGACAACAAGACGTGACAACTGAGACGTCTTTTTCTGTTTGAAATTCTTTTTATGTAGCCGTGTCTACCTATCCTTTTTGTTGTTCTTATTCTTGTTTTATTAAGTATTGTTTGTTGTTGGAAATATTGGGTGATTCTTATCGCGTTGCTTTTTGTGTTGGGTTATGCTGGTGCAGTATGATGGTAGTAGTGATTGTTGTTGTTTTTCCGCCATATTCTTTGCATTCGTCGAGAAGCGTCATGATGAATATCTGCCGTTCTTTAGTACAATGGAGAAAGCATATCTCGTCAATTTCTTTTCAAGAGATTAAACGTACACTTTGTTATTCTTGGCGTCAGATTGTGTGGCAGTTTTTTGTGCTCGAGTGGGCAATGAACTTATTAATTCCATGTGAAGGAATACATTTTTGCTTTGCTTCTTTGATTGGTTGATTCTATTCTATGTTCTGTTATTGATTTAATAAAGATGGCGTTGTGAATGAATCTGAAGTGGCAGTTGACGTGATGAGAACAGTGATGGATAAAAAATAATAATGGACGATGATGAGACCGTCGAACGATGAGGATGCAATTGGAATCAACTGGGACATGTCGTACATAGGCAGAAGCTGGCAGAAGATTCGCAGTGAAAACTGCAAGCTACTGCAGTTGTGTATCGCATTCTTTGCAATCGTGTCATGCATTCTCTTTTCATGCATTCGTCAGTTCGCGGTTTCGTTGCACAAAGTTTTTCTCGAGAATTTCACAAAGAATTTTTATGTTGGTGACTTCCGGAAGAATTCGAATGAATGTCAATTTTCGGCCAAACAAAAAAGTCCGTTCTATGTTAAATATCCGTTCATGAATGTTTAGTATTAATTTATGGTGTGCATTCCTATGTATATTTTGTGATGTACTCCTATCTACGTAGTTGATACAATACTCCGATGAAGTTCGAACGGAGAACATTAGAATCATGCGAGTCTATTATTTCTTACAAGCGGAGAGAGTATCCACTTTTGGCGATTCAAGAAACTAACAAAAAATCTGGCGCGCGGGCGGGACAACAAAACACAACAAGAATTGTGTCAATCGACGACGATGGCATCGTTGCACGTCGCATCCCATCGCGTCCGTCCGCTCAATCCTGCGATAGAACCACTCCTGGCATGCTGGACTCGCCTCCCTAGAGACTTCTGTATTCTGCACCATAGTAACAACGAACAGAAACACAATTGCAATCAAAATGATTAGCATCCAAAAATTAGCCATCTACGCCCTCATGGCCACAGCCACGGTCATCCTCCTATCCTCCTCCATCCGCATTGGCGTCTCCATCATTGACGAAGCCCTCTCCGCAAATTCTAACATCGATCACGATATGGATGGCGACTTGCACCAAGAATATCAAACCTCGGACAGTGAACCCATCCTTCCCATTACGAAACGAAGAATTGCGGCGGAGAGAGGAGAGGGCGTGAAGGATGTTCTTCCCCGTTTACTTCAAATGTCTGCAGAAACCAGAAAAATGGACGAGTCGAAATTTCCTCTTTCGTGTGGAGCTATTTTGTTTTATCACGTTCCCGGTACGGGTGGGAAAGTTATCAATGACTGGCTGAAGCGTTTGGTGGATGCTAATTCCGATCATGCTACATACTTTGCAAGCACAGATGACGAATCATCTGACAGGCAATCATTTATTAATGGTGTGAACAAACACATTCATAGCATTGGACCCAATGATTGGAAAATAATTTATGCTCACGACAATTCCATTGCATTCAATTTGGATGAGAATATAGTCGCTGCATGGCGTAACACTGTCGAGAAACAAAATTGTCACTTCCTCGCCACCACCACCTTCCAAGACCCCATGGATCACAGTGTCAGCCACACCAAAAGAGAATTTTCCCAATGCAATAATTGCGACATGACTGATTTTAAACCTAAACTGAAAGAAATAATGTCGGATAGACCATGGAGAGGTCAGTTGGATTATTTACTATTCAACAACAAGGAGCTTTCTGAGGAGGAGATGGCATTGGAAATGAAGGATAGGGTGAAACGGGGAATAAAATTGCTCAACAGTAACTTTGACTTGGTGGTACTCGACGATCATGATAAATTCGCATCGACAATTCTACAAGTAACGGGATGGTCTACACCTGGCGAAATGCCAAAAAAGATTCTTTCTGATAGTACGGATCTTGTATTTTCCAAAGAGTTGGTGAGTTCATGGGGCAAAATGTCGGGGAAGAATGGAGATACTGATTTTATTGATGCAGTGAATCATGCATATTGTAATAGTTTAGGGTATTTGATGATGCAATAAAATTGAATCAATGTTATGTAGGGATGATGTATTGGGGAATTGTTTTTTACCAAAATTCTATTATATTAAAACGAAAAAGTATTTTTATAATTTTATTAAGTTGTGAATTTATCAATATGCTCTTTGATATCATGATGTAAGTTTTATTTGTTGAAAGGCCTTGCAAGAGAGGGTCAGCTCGAACTGTTGTTTTCATGCTAACAGTAAGTGCATCATATTACAATACCATAATAATAAGTCACGTGAAAATTGATAAATTATTTTGTATGTTATTCCTTAGCCAAAATAAACAATAAATAAATGATAATCATTGATATTTAATAATACAAATGCTGCATGGAACAATATTCATTAGATATTTTTTTAAATAAAACAAAAAGAATGAATCTATTAAATATTTTGTTTAAAGGGAAACGCGCAAAAAAGAAAATAAAGAATTTTATCCTAATAACTTAAAAATAATACGTTTGTGCAAACCCACAAGATAATCGGCGCCACAAAGCGAGTTGATGGTTTTCGTTTTTTAATTTTTGTCCAATCAAGTCCAGAAACAAAATCAAGGACATCTCTTCAAAAGCCACTGAATCAAATCATCCTCTATAATCCCCAACAATGGCGCTGGCTCACAAAGCAACCCGTGAAGCGCACCATAACTTTTCAAAGTTTTATCCTGAGACGAAGATTTCTCCATTAGTTCCCCCACTTTGGAGTTGTCCACCACCACATCCTCTTCGGATATCATGCACAAAAATGGAACCTTGACTTTGTCAAAGGATGACGACAGCGACACTGCCAACTCCACACAGGTGCTAGCGGCGGATACGCGTAAATTGCCTTTGTATGTCAATGTATCTGCCTCGCATTCAGCACGTCGTTCGGGATCACGATATTGCTTGTCGGGCGATGTTGCCGAGCTTGGTATTAAAGGTGCCGAGGGGATGATCATAGAAAGTAATCCGAGAGCAGTTCTTTCCAAAGAACTCACTTTTAAAGATAGCATGGGGGCCAGCATAATGACTCCTTGCACTGTGCCGACTTCCATTTTGCTCGAAACTGCAAGGGCAATAGCTCCTCCCATGCTGGAACCGACGAGGTACAAAGGCAGATTTTTGTGTGTTTTTGACGCATCCTGTGCGGCATGTTTCGCAACCGCCATCCCATCCTCTAATAAATCATCCACGCCCGTCAATAGTCCTCGTGTGCCAGGAGAGGAACCATGCCCCGGAAAATCAAGGCCATACACCAAAAATCCATTCTCAGCAAGAAGAGACGATGCATATTTGACGGTTGGATATAGCGAATGTGCTCCGAAGCCATGAAAGACTACCGCCGCGCCGCGAATCTTATCGTCTGGATCGGATAGGGGAGGGGTCCATTTGTGGAGGGCGCAGGAGATACCTCGTGTGGTGAGGGAGCTGGTTTCGGCTTCGATGCATGGATGTTCTTCGGAGGACGACGCCATTGCTTTGTTCTTATTTTTTATCATTTTGCGTTGAGCTATTGAGCGAGCGGAGCGTTATTAGATCTTATTTTCTTCGTGTCATGTCTCGTGTAGTAGTCTACTCTACTAGAGCCTGTCGATAGAAGATGATAATAAAAAATAGGTAGGTACTACCGTTACTACGTAGGGGAGTACTACGTAGTAGATACTACAAGCCCCGCGACAGCCAGCGACGCTGCCGGCCAAATTAAATATCATAATAAAAAATCCATTGCAGGGTTCGAGAGCCTATTCGAAGTTCGAGCAGGTTCTAGGCCAATCATTGTTTGTATTTGCTCTCGGCATTGGGACCGTGCCCGCATAATCTCAGTTGTGTCCCTAGAAGCGTAATAGTAGAGGAAATTGTTCCAGTCTTGGCATTGGTGTTTGGCGGTAAAGTAGGCGGCGCACCTGACGTCGTCTCCTAAGAAACGAATCCTCTCTTTCCAAGTTTAAGGACGAAATCGATCGAGACCATGATCGGCATCCCAGAATGAAGGAGAAGATGAACATCCGAATGAAATCGTGTATTGATCTGCTCGTGTGCGGTGTTTTGTCCTGCATTTGTGGGTTTTAATAATATTTACCTTTTCTTATCTCTGCTTGATTTTCTTAATTTTCAAAAATCCTCCAAAGAATCCTTCCTCCCTACGCTAGAAAGAGAATTTAATAATCATCATGTCACACTCATCCGCCGCCAGAACTAACCTCACATCCGATCGTGTAACCCTCCACCGCAACGATATCATCGGCCAAGGCGCTTTCCGCACAGCCTACTCGGGGACCTACATTGGCGGCAACCGCAACAATCAAGAGGCTGTCTGCAAATGTTTCAAAAACCAATATCACGGGCTCGAATCCGATTTTTTCCGAGCGGATTTTCAGGTGGCCGATAGAGCTATTCAGTATGCAGAGGAGTGGAATGAGTTTTGTGATGCTGATGAAACGATTTTAATTACGAGAGGTGATGTTCATTCGATTGGGGGGAAAAAGTATTTGGTTGAGCCGTTGATACGTAACTTTACCAAGTTTACTTCCAATAATGGATGGATATCAGAGGATGATGGCTGGGTTGGTGAGGCGATGGAAGCGTTTAGTCATTTCACTTATCACCGTAGTGGAGGGAATTTGTTGGTGTGCGACCTTCAGGTACAATTGAGCTTGATGTTTGGATGTTTTTGTTCTTTTTTCTGCTTTTTTGCAAAAAGAAAATGTGTGCACTTTCAATCTTCGCAATGATGGCATTTACATTGCTTTCATTATTGAAAACATGTTCTTTCTCACAGGGGCGATACAGAAATAACAGATTCAATAAAAGCAAAAGTCGCTTTGAACTAACCGATGTAGCTGTGTGCTCACGCCGCTGTCAATACGGCCCCACTGACTTGGGAGAAAAGGGCATTGACTCCTTCTTCAACAATCACGTGTGCAACCAATTCTGCAGTGTAAATGGTCGCTGGCAACGCCCTCGATCTACGACTCAGTGGTTTCCAAAATCGAGTTCAACTAGTATGATGAGATCAAGTCAGGCTCATTTGTTGAATTTGAACAATCGTTCCACTTTTCGTCCTGGGTTCAATGGCATCTTGGAAGAGGATTCTGATGATGATTCTGATGACTATTATTAGGAAACTGGTGCAGATGATAGGTTTTAATGGCTCGTTTTAGGCGTTTCAGAAGCATTTACTCTAGTTTATTTTGACCTATACTAGTTGGCTGCTTTTTAGGGCTCCATAC
>JALLAR010000814.1:0-28403 GCA_036939335.1 Conticribra guillardii
ATGTCCCGCCCTACTTCACCAATTTCAGCGTTGACAATCCGAGTTGGCAGATTACAATTTCCCCAAAAAATGTCTTCTGGTACAAAGGAAACACTCAAATGAGAGAGGCTTGGATCGTCGTACTTGATTAAAAGCCAATTTTTCCTGGTCTCGACCTGCCAACTACTCCTGACATTGTCGTCGTCGGTGTTTTCCAAATTCATGGTGTTGCGTGCTGCTCTGTGCAAGCAGGAGGGAAGGACTTGGCCTCGATTGGGACGATGGCAGCGACGCGACGGAGCGAGGCCAGTGAGACAAAGTTCGGTATCGTACTACAGGCAATCGATCAATAGAACGCCCATCGCCGGGGTGCCGCGATTCTGATCGAAGACGTTGGCCGAACAAAAATAGTATCATATGATCACGAGCAAACTTCGGTCGTGGCCGGCTCCGGCTGATGGTTAATAAAGGTATTTATATTTAGAAACATAACGAACACCTTTGCGAACCTATTTATCAGAAAATCCTGACAAAAGAAACAGCTGTTTTTCTGTTTTTTTGCCATCACAATAATTCTCACATTCGTCATCGGCACATGTAATACAGATCGCTCGGCACGCACCCATCACAACAACATACAGAAACATCACAAAAATCGCCGCCGTGCCGTCCCATCGATCGCTCTGACCCAGGCAGAAGCACATTCTGACCCATCTCGACATTATTATTTGTTCTGCTTCTTGCGAAGGGGAACTTTTTATTGATCCCATTGATTGCGCCAAACTCAGCCAGCCAGCCAGATAGATATCTAGATATTATTTAGATACAAGATCGCCTTGTTGAACATACACCATATAAAATTTCCAATACAGGAAGAAGAATAGAACAATGAGGACGTCCTATTCCTATTCGTGCGCCTCCCTCCTGATTCTCATTGGAGGGACTCAATCCTTTGCCACCCGCAACAGCAATAACAACAATCCCCGCAGCAGAGCCGCTGGGAACAAATTGTGGGATGCCCCCTCGGACATTCTTGTGGAACCCACAAATGATGCTGCGCCACTGGAACCAATCCTGGATGCAACCAACACTGACAACGACAACGACAACGACAACGACAACGACACCAAATCATCAACTCCAGCGCTAACCTCCAAAATCCTAGCCCACCCCCACGAATTCACCACCTCCCTCCCCGACACGCGCCAATACCGCGCCATACTCCTCCCCACCAACAACCTCACCGTCCTCCTCACCTCCGACCCCCAAACCGACATCGAAGCCGCCTCCATCCACGTACGCGCCGGTCATTTCCACGATCCGCCCCATCGCGCCGGCCTCGCACACTTTCACGAACACATGCTCTTTTTGGGGACGGAGAAATATCCGAAGGAGAACGAGTACGAGGAGTTTTTGGGGGGGAATGGCGGGATGAGCAATGCGTATACGGATATGGAGGATACCAATTATTATTTTAATGTGGCTCCTTTGGATCACGATGATGATGGTGGTGGTGCGAGCGAAGCGAGCATTGACGGAAGCATTGACGGAAGCATTGACGACAACCATGACAATGACAACGAAACCGGCAACAATGGCAGGAATGGCGGAACATCCTCCGCCCTTGCCGGAGCCCTCGACCGCTTCGCCCAATTCTTCGTCTCCCCCCTCTTCGACCCCAAAATGCTCGAGCGCGAACTGCGCGCCGTCAATTCCGAATACCTCAACGGCAAAACGGCCGATAATTGGAGGAATTACCAATTGCTGAAACGGGGGAGCAATCAACGTCATCCGTTTAGTAAATTTGGTTGCGGGAATTATGAGACGTTGACGAACGGTGGGGATGTGGACTTGAACAGGGGCGATGATGATGCAGGTGGTGGCGTGGAGTTCGGCGGAGGATCCTCCCCCCGCGACGATCTCGTCCGATTCTGGACGGACAAATACCACGCCGGCAATCTCCGCCTCTGCGTCGTCGGACGCGCCGACCTCGACTCCCTCCAAAAAACGGTCGAACGAACCTTCCGGGACGTGCGTCCCCCCCCTCCCGGATTCGTCGCCAATGGCATCATCGACCGGGTGAATGCGGGTTTGCTCCAGGGGGAATCGGATAGGACGAACCACCTCCGCGATGGGGATGGGAATTTTATATTCCAGACGGAGCATTCCACGTATGGAGCGGAGAATGCGGCGTTTGGTCCGGATCAATTGGGGTTGATTAGGGAGGTGGTTCCGTTGGTGGAGAGCCGGAGTTTGAAAATATTTAGCGCGGTGCCGCCGAGCGATGATCCGGTGTTGAGGGAGAGTCGACCGTTTCGGGTGTTGAGTCATTTGGTGGGGCATGAGAGTCCGGGGAGTTTGCATCATCTTTTGAATGAGGAGGGGTGGGTGAATTCGCTTTCTTCGGGTGGTGAGTTTATAGTTTGTCAGGTTTTTTGTTTGTTGGGCGAGTGCGAAGCGAATACCTGTTGGTGATTGAGTAGATAGTCATTTAATCTGTGATTGTTTGCATGTCATTGTTTGTGTGTGTGTGAATGATGCATTAACTCATTATCCTTTTCTCTTTCTAATTAAAAAACAAACAACAATCCTCTCTCTCTTTCACTCCAAAAGTCGGAATCTCCAGCTCCGACTTCAGCCTAACCTCCATCTCCATCGGCCTCACCCCCAAAGGTATGAAACAACGCGACCAAGTCCTCGCCAAAACATGGCAATGGCTCGCACTCATCAAAGACTCCGTAATGAACGACCCCCATGGTCTCATTGAACAATATCACAACGAATTGAAAAAAATTACCGACGTCAGTTTCAAATTCCGTGAAATGTCCGATCCCACCGACTTTTGTTCCGCGGCGGCGGAGAAATTGTTTGATTATGAACCGTCCAAAGTGTTGGTTGGGAGTGCCGAGACGGGAGACTACGATGAGAAAGTGGCACGTGCGTTTTTACAGAGAATGACTCCGCAGAACTCGTTGGTGGTGGTGACCGGTCCGGATGTCGAGGAGGGCGAGGAAGATTTGGAGTCGAGNGACTCCGCAGAACTCGTTGGTGGTGGTGACCGGTCCGGATGTCGAGGAGGGCGAGGAAGATTTGGAGTCGAGTGCCAAGGATGGACCATGGCAGGTGGAGGAGCGATACGGTGGTAAATATCGCGAGGTTCGAATTTCCGAGTCCTTGACGGAGAGTTGGAACAGTCCCACGGACATTGATTCTCGTCTCCGACTTCCCGGTTTGAATGAATTTATTCCCGAGGATCTATCGTTGCGATGCGATGATCCGGAATCGTTGGAACAATTGGATCCCGAAGTGGATTATCGGAAGGAAAATCCCAAGTTGTTGGTGAATACTCCGAAACTTCGCATGTGGCACAAAATGGACCGTACTTTCCGTGTTCCCAAAACTTCGATTCGTCTTCAGCTGAATTCGCCGAGTGTTTATCGTTCTCCTAGATCGATCACTCTCAATCGCATTTTTACAAATGTTTTGACTGATGATTTGAATTCTTATGTCTATGATGCAGTAAGTTTTTTTATTCAATGAATCTCTCTTATTGTGTCATTGCGGCATTTTCCACTCTGTCGCGTGTGATTAAACCTTTTGTTTGACACTTACCTTTGCTTGTATTTGCTTTTCTTTTATTGTCATGACATGTCAAATTATAGAATGTAGCAGGATGCAGGTATAGTGTGAGCTGCAGTCCTAGTGGCTACCGTGTCTCGGTCAGTGGATATTCTGAAAAGTTGCCCCATTTGCTGGGTGTTGTGACGGAGCGCATCGCGAGTCTGATCGAGGAGATGAAAGAGGGAGGTGATGCAAACCCAGCCTTGCCAGGGATTTTTAGCAAGGCAAAGGAAAACTTGTTGAGGCAGACGAAGAATTACATTTATGATAGTCCCTACCAGACGGGTAGTTACAATTTGAGAATGGTGAGGCGATCATTTTGATGTTTTTCTGTTTGTTTTAATTCCTCATTTACAGCACTATCTGACCATGTTCATACTCTTTCTCGCCTTGTTGTAACAGCTCATGGAAACTCCTGTGTGGCATCTCCGTGACTACATCGCTGAAATGGAAGGGCCCGATGCGGAGGAAGAACCCCTTACAATGAAAGAATGCGCTGAAGTTGCAGAACAGTGTTTGTTTGGTCGGGCAAAGGCTGTCGCTCTTTCTATCGGGAATGTGAACGAGAAAGGTGCACAGGAAGTAGCGGAAGTCATTGAAAGTCATTTCCTCAAAAAACGACCCCTTTTTGAGGACGAAAATCCACGCTTCCAGTCTTTGAGAATGCCAACCAAGGCGGAAGCTATGCGAATCTACGGTTCATCTGTTGGATCTCAGGAAGTGCCTATCATCTATGAAGCTCTGGCACACTCTGAGAGCGAAGAGAACAATTCAGTGGAACTCGTGATGCAGACAGGGTCCAGTACCGAACTGGGCTTTGAAGGACTTGCCATCCAGGAATTGATCGGTCACATGGCGTACAACTCTGCGTTCAATCAGCTCCGGACCAAGGAGCAACTGGGCTACATTGTAAGTGCATTTACCAAAAAGACGACAGGTGGTGGTAATGCATTTTGTACCATCGTGCAATCGAGCAATACACTCCCTCCTGCGGTAGAAGAGCGATGCTTGAGGTGGGTGGAGCAATTCCACAAGGAACTTATTGACATGCCCGAAGAGCGCTTTGCAATGGAGGCAGCTGCTGTGAAGGCAAACATTCTCGAGAAGGACATTAAGTTGTCTGAAGAAATTAGTTCTGTTTGGGGTGAAATCCTTTCAACTCATCCTCATAGTGATCATTTCAGCACCCCTACCTTTGACCGCTTGGAAAGATTTGCTAATGTTCTCACCCTGGATAGAACTGAAGAAGAAGCAAAAGATGAACTGACATCGTCCATCAAATCAGCGGCTGAGCTCAAGAAGCGCGTACTTGAATTTTACGAACAGTATTTCTTGCCTACCTCTCCTGATCGAAAAGTTGTTTCTGCTCGAGTATACAATCGCAAAGCTAAGGCAATGTTTGAAGAGAACATTGGAAAGCCGGGCTTCATTTCAAGTTATGATGATGCAAGGAAGTTGAAGCAGTACTTGACATCATTCCCAACTGCGCCTTACTGGTGATTACTTTAATAGAAGATAACATGGATCCAAATAGAAATAGTACGAATAGATACGTTTTTAATGTTCATTTAATTTCATCTTACTACGGATTTATGTAGACAATTGTAAATATTCTTTTCCTCACATCCATCATCGACTCCACATCAAAAGAAGTTGCAACGAGATTTAGATAAGGCCAGAGTTAAGTGTTAGACCGGGATTGTGAATTCCACCATTTCACTATGAGGTGAAATGCTTTCATATGAAATGATTTCAGCTTTTGGCTCTTCTGTAAAATGACTATTTTCTATGGCCATTGTAAACTAATTACTTAGTTACTTTTAGTATTTCGGATAATGAAATAAATAAAAGAAGAAACATGCAAGAGACTTACAGAGCAGATGCCATTGTCATCAAATCCTGTGCAGTCTACATGAGCAATGGCCTAGGACATTAGACACAGGAATCATACAAAGGTTTCTCAACCATATCATTGTCCTGTTGTCATTACTCCTAGCCAAGCATTAGCGCAAGTATATAATACACCTGAATATGACTCACAAGAATATTCCTGATTTGACATCTCAAAACCTTTCAAACTGTATAACTTTGAGATGGCTAAACTTCTGGAGATTTCCAGAAGTTGTTTTGGGAAACACAAAATACACAAGTGGCGTTCCCCCTAAAAATGCAAATGTAATGAAGTGCAACTGAAGGTAGTAACCTCCAATGTGTTTGAGGGCAATTTCATTTAAGGCGGTGCTGAAATGTGTAGGCGAAGTGTGCACATTGATGTACAACAAACACAATATCTGGTCCGATACGTCCACTCGGGTGGAGGAGTGCACCAACAGCATTTGAATAGTTGATAGCCCCACTTGCCATACTAGCTCCCTCTGTATCCTTTGGGATTGCTAATGCACCTGTTCTTGGTGTTGAACACTTGACACTTTTGAAAGTGAGGTGCTTGAAGGAGGTCATACAATTACAATAACTTATGTTGCCAACAAATCTATGTGGTTGGTGCCATTGGTGGGCGTAGATGTATACATCTTTTAGCGTGTTTCTCTTTTATTTTTTCTTATCAGCATTTGCTGATTTCTTCTCTTACTCTTAGCTGAACATTGGTGCAAGTCTATACTGAGGCTTCATATGACTCAGAAGAATTTTCCTGGTTTGACAAATCAAATTTGAACCCTGAACTTTTGGAGGTTTCCAGAAGTTTTTTTGGGGAATTGGGAACCACAAAATATTTTATTGTTTTTGGAAAAGCTTATGCACTGCATTCCTGTGGATAGTAATAGTAGGAATATTAGTATGGATAATAATCATAATAATACTAGTAATAGGCTTAGAGAGGACAATGATAATTTGTGGAAACTAAGTTCTCATAGTATAAGTTGGCTGGTATCAAATTTTAAAGGATTTCTTTATTACAAACCCAGACCCTAGCCATAGACTAGACATGTTGCCGAGGATAGTGTTAGATAATTGCTAGACGAACTAGAAAAAAATAAATCATGTACTTTAAGATTTCAGTTTATACCCCATTTGCTAGATGAACTAGGGATAAAACACAAGTTACAAGAAGAGATAAAATGATTTTATGAGATGTAATTTTCATCTGACAATTTGCTTTATTTGCAAGCTTTGTCACTAAAGTTAAAAGGTTAAGGTTGATTGTGTGGTTTGAATGTGTGTCCCATAAGTGTAGGATGGAAACTTCCTGCGAGGATTGGCTTGAATCATTCCTTCATAATTCTCATAGACCTAGGTAGATTTCAGTGGAGGTTGGTCCATTCCAAGTAAGAGGTATTTGGTTGGACATATTACTCCCTCCCTGAATACATAATTTAGAATTCATACTCCATATAATGTGTCACTTAGTTTGTTACCTATGATTTTCCAAAAACAACTTAAATCTCTGATGAAAAGATTTCACCACTGCATGAAAAGTTGCGGGGATACAAGGGCTTTGGGAGGTGGCAATGTTGGTGGTGTGTCTTGCACAGACAAGCAGAGTCATGGTTGTATTTTGAGGGAAGTGGTGAGAGGGTGAGGTTTTGCAAGACATGTACATGTACAGGTAACATGTATGGAAAACTGGTGGTGCTCTCATTCTCATTGATAAACAGCTGACGCGGATGCCACTTTATGATAGTAGCATACAGGAAGTATTGGGGGCGTGGGAAAGAGTGGCGGAAGAGCAAATGTTAGTTGTTGAATAGTAAAAAAATAATTACAGTGAAAAATGCAGTGTTTTAGGTGGGTGATTGGTGATCCCTTTATTGTTGTTGTCTGTTTATATTATATGCTACATAGCAAAACTGCGAAATGGTGGAATTCAAGAGAATTCAAGCAAGACGTCCGAGCAGTATTGAGTTGAAGCAAGACCTAGTACCTACGATACGGCTTCGCGGTTTTCGGGTTCACTCTGCATGCGTGCCGGCCCTCTGATATTATTATTTATTAGACGAAATACAAGATACATAATGCCTCAAAGTGACCCCCCGTAATTTTACTAACCCCCCTATCCAGGGTCGGCATAGCTCAAAATCTTGACCCCCCCGCAAGTATCCACATACTAAATTACCAGCTTTGTTTTTTTATAACCGAATCCCCCAAATCTCAGCCTTTAGCCCTTTTCTATCCGTGGGGTTTGACAATCTAATGCACATAGATAATATAGCTCTAGAGCAATGTTCTCTCTTGTTTTCGTGTCTTATGTCGCAGTTCGCAGCGCCTTTTAAGTAAATTTGACATCAAAAACGTCGATTTTTCTTTTATCTTGCTCCATCTGGATCTTGAAAGAATTGAGAACAGTTGAGAACTATTTTTGTGTATGATGATGTGTAGTACTACTAATATTATTATGTGGGGTGTCACAAAACTTGCGTCCACTAAGCATTTTTTTTCTGTCACGCTGTGTGCTACTAGTATCACCGGCATCCAGACCCGGCACAGCATGCAGTGAGACACCACATCAGAGTTTTGCGTGCATTCATCTGCATTCATACCTCATACATCATCCAAGACTTCACCATCTATGTAACATACAATAACTATGCACTCCGCCTGCAGCTTCGTCTCTCCCAACATCGCTCAGAATTTAGAATCACTTTTTTAGAATGCACCAGAGTCATCATAGGTCGTCATCTCGGCACGATCGAACTGCGATCTTTTCTCTCATAAAAATAATCGACGATGAGGCTCACATCAATCAACTCAGTAAAAACAGGCCGCACGAGGACGTCAGTTGCTACACACAGCATGAGGACTTTATTCAAGCGATACATTAACACCAGCACCACGTCCAGTAGCAGCTCAAGTGAGACGGAGACCGAGGAGCAGCACATTCCGCTCGATGGACTCTCTTTGAACGACTCACCGGAAATGGAGACCGACGAGCGGTCTAATTCCCTGTTAAAACTGGTTCACGAATCCAAGCGGTCAACCCTCCAACAAGTCCTAGTCAGTGGCAAAAGTGGGTATGCATCTTTTCACGTGGAAGCATGCACTGATACCATCCTTCACGATTCCATTTACCTTGGCGCACCCCCGCACGTCTTGATGCTCCTCGCGAGTCAATTTCCAGAAACACTTTCCCACATAGATAATCAAAAGAGATATCCCATACACGCTGCATGCGCATCGGGGTCATCGCCGTCTTTTATTGCACATTGCATCAACTCGTGTCCAACATCCGTTAAAGCCAAAGACAAGAGTGGCAAGACAGCCCTTCATCTCCTATGCCAATACTACAAAGAGTCAAACTCCAAGAATCAATTGCCGTATCAAAACGCCGAGAGGAACATGGAGCAAATTCTGTGGATAATTTATCGTAGCGCACCTGCCACCATCATCGCTGAAGACAATGACGGCGTTTGTGCCATTGAATATGCACTACAGTCGAATGTCAGTATTGGATTCTTCAAAACTCTCCAAACATTGATTGTGCACTTTAACCGGAATAATGCCCGCAAGATTGCCCTGAGAAAGCGGGAAAAGGACGATACAAAACATCTTCCTGTTGCTTTTGCGGCGTGTCAAAAACGTTTCCTGTAAAAAATATTGAATAGAAAAGTAAAATTATTCATGTAAAATTATTTCATCCAATTTATATATATATACACTCTTGCATAAATTTGAGCATGAGCTATGGATAGAAACATTTGATGTGCAAAAATCAACTTCCGCTGCGTTTCTTCTAAACACTTCCATCTTCCATCTGACAATTCAACATAATGAATTGATTATCATTGTATTCCGCGCTTTTTCTTCGAAAAAAAAGGAGACTAATATTACAGCTCTTGTCACCTTCCACAAAATGCCATAGGCGCATGAGCACACCGAAACGCTACTCTAAATCCAAATCCAGTCCCAGCACCCTTTTTTGAGTCGTCATTCCTGTTGCGCCTTGCCTCTGCGACACATGCGTTATTGTTGCACGTCAAATGAAATCTCTCTGTTACCGACAGAACTTGCAGGCGACTATCATCGTGTACGGCAACGACGGAAGAGCAGACATTGCAAGCCGAGTTGTCGCATGTGCTGCATTTCCATGAACCTTTGGCGGAAAGCGCAAGAGTTCGGGTGGGGTCGAGAGCTTTCTGGATTGTCGGCGGCGTAAAAACGGCTGGGTTCATCGCGATGGCATGAGGATCGTCATACGCGAAATTCACAACTTGAGTGGTAGCGTCGGGAGATGAATGCTCGCCACTGTGTATTTCTGATTTGTAGATACACGAGATCATGATTTGTGTATTGAGAGTGGTGCTGTCGTGCCGTCGACGATGGTTTTGTTGTTGTGCACGAAGAGACGTTTCAGTCGGTCGAAAAGGGAAATTTAAATAATATTGAGTTTTCAAAACGTTTACGGAGGAACTAGTATTTCATCGAGCAAAATTTTAAAATCTCCCACCGTCGCTATTTGATAAAGTCATTGGATCAACATTGCGATCAACATTGCAAACATAGTAGTGCTGGATTGTATATTATTTGATTTTGTTCTTTATCATGTCCAATGCAAACTATGATTTTGACGTAACACAAAGTAGGTTGTTTAATGAGGTGTTGGGACCGCCGCGGCCGCAAGTATTCCATCCGTCTGTGCCGTCATTCCATCCGTCTGCGCCGTTGAGCATGGAGATTAGCGACGGGCACAGTTTTACTGATACCAATCGGCTGTCCCCTTTTAATGAAGAAATAATTGAAGTGGGCAACGGAGAAGACGAACCATGTGATAATGATAATCTCCAGAGTTCAGCCGACGCCATCGATTCTCAGTTTGTTGATACTACTACCTTACTAAGTATGGGAATCGATTCAATGTTTCAAATAAGGCTCTCATTTTTCTTCATCCTGCGGATGCAAACTAATCATGAAGTTGAAGGCGAACGGCTATTGGAATCTGATCAGAACCAAACGGTGATTGTATACTTCGGGTTAATTTGCATCGCCTCGAGTTTTGTTTTACTTACTTGGATAATGGCACCCTTCATACGTACCGTTTATGAAACTACGATTGGCAGACCCCAACTCATCAGAGAAACAACTCGTCCTACTTTCCCTTACTCCATTATATCTTATGTCGCGAAAGTAATATCTCATTGTCTCTTTTGGAGAAAAGAAGAAAGTTCCAACTCCACCGACGCAGCTTTTGATGAAATAATATTGCCACAACATTTAAAAGAACGTGTCGTGGATTTTGCGTATTGTTCTCGAGAGTCGATTAGGCAAAAAGTGCCATTACAAAATGCTCTGTTTTATGGTCCAGAGGGAACCGGGAAGAAAATGTTAGCAAAGAAATTAGCTAGTTTTATTGGAATCGATTATGCAGTCATCAGTGGCGAAGATGTGGATTCTGGGGCCGCATCAGAAGGTCCAATTCACAACCTTTTATCGTGGGCCAAAACTTCACCTAGAGGCATTCTTCTTTTTATTGAAAAAGCCGATGCTTTTTTCCTGGCCGCAGATTCCGGATTGATATGCGATTCATCAAGGGTTGCACTTGATGCATTTTTACATCACGCTGGTGGACTTCACAGGAATATTGTCCTAATAATATCAACAAATCGGTGAGTGAAGAAACTTGTGTTACAGAATGTATTCAAAATGTTTCAAGTATTACATTCTTTTTAACACACGCTAATATATTCCTGATTTAAAGTGCCGAAGATTTGGATGAATCTATGTCTGAGCTATGCCAAGAGTCAATATATATACCACTTCCAGATTTGGCAAGCAGAAGAGAATTGGTACTTTTATATTATAATATTCATGTGAAAAACTATGTTGACCAAAACAATCAAAGAGCATCTTCACTCAGATCACAGTTGATTCAGTTGCTAACGAAGAGAAAACCACCAATCATGACATTGGCTCCTAATATCATGGCAGGCGAGCACTTTGATGAGCTTTGCACAGCAACTCGCGGATTTAGCGCAGAAGAAATAAGTCAATTAATGGTCACTCTGCAACACAATATACATCTCACTGCGAATGTACTTGAGTTTGATGTGGCCTGGGATTTAATATCGAAAAAAATTGTGGAGCATCAAAATAAATTGACCAAAGCAGGAGAGCACACACTTACTCATTCAGAAAATGATATCGAATTTATGTGAGAGATAACACTATAAATTTGTTATTTATTCACCATCCGCACGACATACGGGATTGCCCATTTAACCGTACACTGCATGTCCCATATTAAAACTCAGTTTGCTGCGGCATGCTGATACTCCAAATATTTTGCTCAAGACCAATTATTGTCGAGGACCCAGTATGAACCAACCAATGCAGCAAAGCGGCACCTACGTAAGTGCCATCAAACATGCTATGTTTATAATTTAATATGAATGGCTCCATGAGTTTTGCAATGTAACTTTCATTGTCATTGTCTAAACGAACAATTTCGTCAATGCATGGTTGCAGAGCGTCTTCCCACTCACTAACAACAAAATCAAGCAATGGCCCATCATTAAACATGTCAAAAAGGATGGGCTCAATACTTGGATCTTTAGCCCAATCTTCAGGAGTAGTATTGAATGGCATCCATGATTTACCTGCGGCAAATTACAGGACAAAACTTAATAATGTGAGGGAAATTTGAATGGGATCAATCTCATTGGTGGACGTATTGTCCATGAAATGTAAATTCATCCATGAATTACCTCTTGCCCACTGACCGACATGATCTAGGCGATCTTGTGGAACCAAACAGACCACAGGACGATTACCATTGATATATTGGCCAATACTTGGCGAAGCAGAAATTGCAATGCTATCAGCGAGGTATGGATGGACGGTTTTTTCAACCAAGTATCCATCAGAAAACTCATTGGCCATTGCAATGATAAACCTATAGTCCTTCTGAATTTTAAATGTATTGCCAGGATTCGTTTTTTCAAGATTGTTCAATTCACCATGCCATTCACGAAAGCCATCACAGGTTTTGTACTTTTTGGTAAGCAATTTGCACAAAGCATGGCGAACAAGAGCATCGACCGCGTACATTTCTTTCCATACAGTAAAAGTTACGAGACCACAGAATTTGGTTTTCTTCGCCAACACATCCATCGCTTCCTCATAGGTCAGACGGTGCGTCAACATTTGTTCTACTGTTTCGTTCATTTTTTCGTAATCATTCCTTTCCTTTCTAATTGCAACGACCCATCGCAGAATAGTAGGGACATGCAATATATTGCAAGAATTGTCTTGTTTATCGGTCAATCCTTTGGACCTAAATAAATTGAGCACTTTAGGGTCGCTGCAACTTTTGGATCCTTTGTGGAATACTTCCCCCCAATCAGAAACCTTAATTGGTTCCACCTTTATATCATTCATAACTATATGCGCTCCTCCCACCCAATTTTTGTCGTGACGAGAAGAAGCTTTGAAATTAATTATTCCGGGAGCATGACATTGGTCAAAATGATCATTAATAAGCACTTCAAACAGGGGCGGGGGAACAGTTTGATATTTAGGTTGCGCAAGTAACTGTTCAATTTCATCTTTGCAAGTTGCATTGAAAGCAGCCCCCTTCGTGTAGTAAAACTCGTGGGTGTCAATTTCATGAACGAGATGTGGTATTTTTTTCAGTCCTATGGAAAATGCCTCGTAAAATAGATTCTCAGGAGGAATTTCGCACCGACAAAAAATCAAAAGGCGTGGTCGGCTGGATATTCTGCTTTCGTGGTGCGGGGTCGAATACGATGATTCGTCCTTGATTATTTGCTTGTATAGCGTTGTTTGCGAATGAAGAACTAACCCTGTTTGATTTTGTAATAAGATGATCAAACAACATGCCAAGGATATTTTGAACGTTGTGCGCATCATGGAAGAAGAGGGGCGCGCTGTGCCTCGATTTAGCTCGACGTGCACTACCATTTGTTTCACTTTTCGTCGGGGGCTAGTTTGGCTACATGAATAATACTAGAGTACTATTGTGGAAACCGTTTGGCGCTTCTGGCCTATAATTATTTATTTCGGCGGCGGCTTGCTTTTCTCTTTTTCGTTGTTGTTTCGTCTTGTGGGATTTGCTTTTTGCTTGGCGAATGGCGAATTGCAATAGATAGCAATATTTTTAAAATGATCTTTATGATCATCTGTTTTTTCCCTCAACCAGAGCTCGCACAAAACCAATTACAATGTACAGAAATTTGCAATGCCAATGCAATCTACAATCTTCTACAATATCTCTAGACCTAGGTAAACAAAGACAAAAAGTCATTCCTCTGTGCAATACTATCTACTAATACTACTTGAACAACCCTCCTTTTGAGGATTATCGCCATGCTCTCTTCTTGGAAAGCAGTCAAGCTCAGCTATTTTCTCACAAAATTAAAAATGAATTTTACTATTAGTATCACTAAGCTTTACTTTGAAAACAAAAAGAAAAAGGGCACTCAATCTTGGTCTACAATTTGGAACAGTACTCAAAGAGTTACTCAAGATTTACATCTTTATTTTGTTTTTCTCTTTCGGAGATTTGTTTTTGGCTTTTTGTGTCCTGGCTTGTGTGCAACATCTTTCATTTCCTCACAACTAAAGTTGATGTGACACAGTGTGATTCTGGCACTTCTAACCCACTTGTTCACAGTGTTGTGTTTTTGCATAAAAAGTAAACTTTAATCCAACATTAGAAAACCATATGTAATGGAACATTAGAACAACAGAAATAGTGCCAACAATCAAATAGAGCTTAAACGGAGTAAACAATTTCCTTTGCTAGTGCCCATCCCCACATCATCATTATTTTGTTCCGCAGTTGTTGTAGTCTGAGCATTGCTTTCTAGCAGCAAAGATTCTTCCCCAGGCAGTGGCTGGTGATGATGTGATAACACCCCTTTGTCATATAGCTCTGCATTGGCAATGGAGGCTCCACCATTGACGCAATGCTGTTATTATTTCTCCGCACAATCCACCGGCATCCTCATGATATTGCTCAGGTGCCATTGTCAGTGTATAATTTTGTTCATCATATTCTTTAGGCTCTGCACACGATACACAATTAGACTCAAAAATAGATTCTTTGGAGTGGAGAAGGGATTTATCATAGTCTAGCCAAAGTTGAATGCATAGTAAATGCCCTCGGGAGGAGCTGCTAGTCCCCACATCATCATTATTTTGTTCTACAGCTGTCATAGTTGGAGCATTGCTCTCTAGCGGCAAAGATTCTTCCCCAGGCAGTCTGTATCTTCCGTGATTGGTGTATCATTTACCAACAAAAGCTGTGGATCAGGAGTAATATCGTCCCACTTCAACTTCAATGGCAATGGAGGTTCCACCATTGATTCAATGCTCTGTTATTATTTCTCCACACAATCCACTGGCATCCTCCTGGCATTGCGCAGGTGCCAGGTGCCATTGTCAATGTATAATTTTGTTCATCGTATTCTTTAGGCTCTCAAAAGATAGATTCTTTGGAGTAGGGGTAGGGAAGGGGTTAACCATAGTTGAGTCAAGTTGAGTGCATAGCAAATGTCCTCAGGAGCGGCAAAATTGCATGTCTTGTCGGTAAAGAGGCCTTGACATTGTTTGCCTGGTTTGTGGAACATTGTGGTCCAATGAAAAATTCCACTTCACCGGTCTGGTTGTTATCGACACCATTTTGGTAGTAGTAGTACTAATGGTAATGGTCGAGGGCATCCTTGTCCACATCCAGTTTTTGGCATTCCATCGCCTACGTGAGGTTGAATGCATTTGTTTGTCCATTGTTGTTACTATTGGCGTTTCTTGATATAAACGCTCAACTCTTGGTTATTCTCAAAGTAGTAGTCAATGTCAGAATTATTATTCCATTGGTATTCACATTTACATGACCCCTCGTCGTCATTTGCACTCTCACATGCAGAGGCAGAGGCGTTCACAATTATACTCTTGGGAAGTGAGCTTTGATTTAACATATGCATTGGCGAGTTCATTCATATCAATGATATACTCGATAGTCGGCGCCACCTTCGCAGGAGCTACAGCTGTTATTAGAGGGGCAGAGCTTGAAGTGAAGTGAATAAGACGCTGTTGGTGTTGGTAGTACACTGTGAAGTCTCACATTATTTCTCGAACTTGAGACTGTATTGATGTTGTTGTCCTCTAGAGTACCCGCCCTATCCTGTATTGTACTATGGTACCGACGCTTTGGAAGACTTTGCGGGCTGATCAAGAAAGCCACAAGAACAGATTGGAACCTATTAGAACTCTTGAGAACTCCTGAGAACACTCACAGATCACAGACATCACCAACATCACTCATTTTTGTGTAGTACCTACTCCCTCAGTCCCACCGTTAAATGGCGTAATAAAAGCATGACAGACGTGTCCATCGCCAAAGGCATAGTAAAATAATAAAGTAGGAATTACTATTTACTGCAGTAGAATTAAAATGAACTCACCCATGACACGTCACACATCGAAAAAATGACGGGGTCTTGCTTTTGGTGTTCTGGCCGATGTTTTTTATATGATTCTACATACGTAGGCCTTCAAGCGCGCCAAAATTTTTGGATGCAAAAATGAGCATGATGACTCAGAAACAGACGAGGCATTCCCGTTAGTATTACCAAAATACTCCCCTTTAGAAGAGCTTTCAGAATCTGGGCGTATCCCGACTGTTTTGGACGAAAATTGACCCTAAATCCAGCTTCTAGAAGCTATACGCCTTTGATGGTGGGACTGAGGGAGTAGCAAATAATAATAATATCGGCAATCGTCCGTCAGAAGTCAGAAGCTTCATTTTGGCTCTCTTGATTCTGGCCTATTCTGGCAATCATCGCCTCAAAATCCAAGAGACCACCACCATGAAGTTCTGCATTGCCTCCCCCGCCCAGCTAGTGGCACTAATATTCCCTTTCCTCCCACACCAATCACTCTCCCACTCCCGATGGAAATGCCCCGAACCTCGATCTCCCTCCACCGGAATCAAATCCGGACCCTGCGGCGGTGATACCAACAATTTTGATTCCAATCTGGAAAGTAGCTTACTACCCGAAATCAAACCAGGCCCACTCCTTGTCACATTCGAAGAATCCATTCACCACACCGGAGCACCCTTTCGAATATCTCTTTCCGGCGACAGCAACGATGATGCCAATGCCTCCTGCGTCTTGCTGGATCACATTCCGCACAATGATTGCTGTCGGCCATTGCTCTACGACGAAACGACGTATACTCCCTATGTGATTACAATCATCATTCCCAATGTGAGGTGCGAACGGTGCTCGTTGCAATTGTCAAATCCAATGACGGATAAGATTGGCGGCAGTGGATCTCCTTCGGGGAGTGGATGCACGGATCCGAGCGGGTCGTGTTTTTCGGTGTATCATTCTTGTACGAAGCCGTTTCGAATTGTGGGAAATGACGATGATGGTGACGGCAGTAGCGGTAATGTCGCGGTGCCGAGATCGGAATACCAATGCGAGGATTACCAAACTTTAAATCAAGATTGGCCAACTGTTTGGACGGGTGATGATGGGGAAACAGTCGATGCCAGTGTACCTGGTGTGTATCGGCGAGAATCCTCTGAATGGAGCGATGTGGATTATACATTGACAACGGCACCTGCGCAATATCGGGAGGATGTTGGGGGATTGTGTGGAGATATGACATCATTGTCAATGACTGAACCTCCGTTGCAGAGCAGTATGACTCCTGCTCCATCGCCTTCATTGGTGAATGATACATCAACCAATGAAAATACAGATAGTGTTGTCGTATCACCACTTCCCGGGGAAGAATCTTTGCCGCTAGAGACCAATCCATCTATTACAACCGTGGAACAAATCAATGATGATGCAGGGACTAGCGAAGAACCAAATATACCTTCCATGGCAGGACGACTTCAATTGTACACTTCGTGGAAGCACTACAATTTTATTGTTGGCACTATTTCTGTTGTTCTACTGTTCCATTCCATATAATTCTAATCCCGGGATAAAGTTTACTTTTTATGCAAAATCACAACTATGCAAACAAGTGGATGAAAAGTGCTAAGATTCAACTGTTGCTACAAAAATGGCTTTTCCATCTCAATTCAAATAAAGGAAATGTTTGTCGTGAAATGTTGATGTTGCTTGATGTGAAAACTTGAATTATTCACAACTCTTGAAAAGGTTTGACCAATATATTCCAAATCGTAAGCACTATGGTACTGCCTTCAATGTGTAATGGGCATAATAATATTGATGCATTAAGCACTGCTCTTAGCTCTGGTGATTATTGGTCAACGAGAAGAAATTCATAATCTTCAGGGTAAACTTACATCTAAATAAATTTGGTGAATACTTTCAGTTATCATGAAATCTTTTTTCCTTTTGTGTGTTGTCATTTAAGCTTGCACTAAGGAAATTCAGTGGTACAATAATAGATGTATCATGGAAGAAATAATTGTATGCAATTAAATACTCCTTCAAAAGTCTCTTTGTATGGTAAATTTCCAATCAGAACCGAGCACCATTAAATTATCCCCTTCATAACAAACACAACTCAGAAATGCAGAGATTTCTCTCTGGAACCAGTCAAATAGGTTGAGAATCTGCAGAGTGATTTGAAAAAAATGATACCAAACAATAGCTTGGATTGGGTTGAATTCATTTACCATAAATATTCAAAAAGCAACAAACAGAAGCTCTTCAAAATTCATAGTTTTGTCTACGTCACTGTTGTCAATAACACATTTCGAACATTTGTTATGTATGTGGAATCGGAATCAATTGATGGCACATGGTTACTTGTTGCATCATCATTGAAATTAACACCCCATAAAAGACAAGAGTGTGGAGAATTAAATGGTGACATTTAAAGTTGTGAAATCCTTTTAGAATCTATCTAAAAACTGAAACTTCAATCATTGCTGTTGTTGTTGAGCATGCCTCCCATGCCACCATCGGGATCCAACATGCAACCTGATCATGATTGTTCGAAAACATTTCTTTGGGATGAAAAAACTACCCTGAGTCCTGAGACTCGCAGCATCAATGTGGACCGTCAATTATAGCTGATGGAAGAAATATCTATGCCTTTCAATTGGTGGGCTGGGATCGTCAAAGGCAGACATTGCTTTCAGCCAATGTTATTGGTGAATATTCATGGTTGATTTATTGTGGGCAGTGTTGATGACAGTTTTCGAATTTGTCAAATGAAGACATTGGGTGGATAGTGGATATGCTGAATGAGGTGATGCATTTGGCGGTGGCGGGTGAGTGGCTTTTGATTGAGGAGTATCAAGAAGTTCCCTCCATCGTGAGAGGAGGATTAGTTACAAAATCACCACTTGCTTCCGTGGACACTTGCTAAGAGATCTTTTTAATTCCTATGCACTGCATACTTACTTACAATTTCACCACCAGTAATGTCACCACTGCTAAGGAGTTATGTCCAAATGGACATTGACCACTGCTAAGTCCACAACTGCTAAGAGCCATTGTAAAATTACCTTTTTTCAAATAATAATTTCCCGTTAGGTTCCAGGTGTAATATCCCTTAACCTTAAGAAGTGTCAACATTCTCTTAGCAAGTGTCAATCATTCTCTTAGCTCTTAGTGATGGTGATAACTTGTAGCGAGTCTCAACCATTCTAGTAGTGGTGGTTACCTGCTCAAACTCAAGCTCAAGTAATGTTCACATGAAATAATGCAGACATAATGTAGATGTCTCTAACAAAAGATAGAAATACAGACTAAGTAATTTAAGCGGGTACCACTGAGGGTGATGTCTTGGATGCTCCATGATGGAGCACAATTGCTAATGTCCCTGAACCCACAACTGCTAAGAGGCTCACATTTTCTGAGGGGTTGTGTGGCTACTATTATGACATTTGGCATCTGCTGTGTTATGTGCGTACCTGCACCAACAAATACGAAAGGTACCTTAGCAAGTGTCATTACAAAATGGCACCCACTAAAATGTTAGTGAGTGTCAATGGTCAATGGAAGTAAGTGGGGTACTAGTAGAGGAGGGACATCATGGTTGGTCAAAAATGGTTGGGAAGACCCTGGACAAGCAGCATGTAGGTGTGTACCCATAAAATTACTGTAAGTGCAAAAAAATCATTTCATACTTATCAAAAGTTGACCTCGCGCGATATTTTGCCAAAATCTGATTGATCAATCAGAAATCTAATTGATCAATCAGATTTCTGATTGAGCAATCATTATTCTGATTGACGAGTGAATGCACTTCACTTCTCACAGCTTCTCCTCACTCTATCAAATGTGCATGGTGCCACTCAAGACACAACAACAGCAACATCATTATCTACAATATGACCAACAGAAACACCATTCCGTCATCGTAAATAATAGACAATAATGGGGCCCATCGCAGAATTCTCCTTTAAAAAAAAACCTGTCGCATATCCCAGCCCGCTGCCACTGTCTACAAGAATGCTGATGCTTATGTCTCTCCTCCCCCCTCACACAACCAGTGTTTGTGGTGCATCAGCCTGATTGCTCCCGCCAGCAGCAAAAAAAGCAAACATATAACAATCAACCCCAATCAATATAATAAGCAAACCCGATGAATTGTATTTGAAATCAAAGTTAGAATAGAGTTATGTTCCTTATTAATACTAAGTCGTTAGCCTAGTGCCTAGTGATATTGTTGCTTCTTTTGCTGCTGGCGGGTCATGTGAGGGGGGGGGCGACACACGGGCGACGCTACTGTTTCTCCTCACTGGGCTATTGCCCTAGTGTTGTGATTGTTGCCGTCATACTACAAGGAGGCTCCATTGTTGTCTATTGACAATGAGTGCAACATGGTTGTTGTTTTTGATTTATCATGAGTCGCCCACTGCACACACAAGACTGCACGCTGCTGATTCATTGTAGAAAAAAATGATTCAGTCAGTCAGAAATCTGATTAATCAATCAGATTTTAATCGTGAGAGTTTTTGTATGAGGTCCAGAATTGATAAATATTGACCAAAGTATTTACGAGAAAGAAGTACCCCTACAATATAATATGCCATTCCCTGGACGTACCGTTTCTTCCAGGTACTACCAATAGTATCCATAATTTAAGAGCGATTGTATTGTGCACTGCAATCATCAATTTTCATGGTACAAACTCAGTGCAGATACTTTTTCTGTTTCCTAGGTTTCGATACAAACAGGCTCATTATCGATATGCTTTACTGTTTCTTTACAATCTAGATATATATATTAGTGATATTGCTGTATTAATAACAAAAATACATATAGAAAAAATGAATAAAATATTATCATCACATTTTTGTTTAAATAAGAACTCATCTGTATCATCAAAGCAAATCAATCAAATAACAATTTCATTAATCAAGAAACAATACTAATTCCCATCAGAAGTATCATCTTTTTCATGATGCCCAAAGCATCAAACTTTGCTCCTTCAGAATTTCCATCATGCCGAATATAGGCTTGCTGAGCAGAAACCAAACTGCATCTCAAAAATTACATACTATTCTACGTACGTCATAGAAAAAAATACACATAAAAACACATAAACATAAGGAAAACTAAAAACTATTATTTAATTTGTTTCGAAAAACTTCAGTATTTATTCTGAATGATGCACTGCGTGATACAATACGTGTCACAGTATGGATACAAATATAACTGCAACTCCTACAACTCTCATTCAGCTAGTATTTTAATTTTTTTGGGTCGCTCGTGCAATTAAAGTCCGCTTGAACTGCCACTCAATCGTCAATTTTTAAAATACAAGCTTTTTGCTCAAGCTACTGGAGTGCAGATATATATTATCATTCTCCTTGCTACTGTTTTTGTCCACCGATGCTCCAGGAAAAACAGCATGTTTCAACAGTGACTGAGGCTGATGGTTTTGAGATGACTCCCAACCTTTGTGGGCCCTTCATATCTGCCTCTGATTTTGAAGCTGAAAATGTAGAGGTCGGTGAGGGGTGCAAAGATGTCAATAAAAATTGCTATCCTCAAAAGTGCTGCGGATGACGAGTTTGCATTAAAAACATGTTTTCGGCTAAGAATGTAAGGCCAAAAAAAAATGTTTGGATTGTGGTGATGATGGTTTTCTCTGCAAAAAGGATAGTGACCTCCTGTGGTACCAGCAAGTGTTGCAATTTCAATGGCAATAAAAACGGTGTGAACATCAATGATAATGTATGCTTGCCAGACTCAGGAAATTTACACAGGGCTCCCTGAAAGTTTCAATGCTGGCATTCATTCAAGGACAAAAGCCTCAAACTTCATAGGTTGAACTTGTAAGAATAGTGTTGTTGTCATGGTTCATGAGGTCAGGTGTGGAACAATGTGTGTTTTTGGACCAAGTTGACCCATTAAATTGTGGATGCCTGTTTTTTCGTCCAATAATTATTGATTATCATGTACTCTTCTTTTAGCTATTATTATTGTCATTGGTATCATCACAATAAATAGTAATAACAACACAAAGAACAATTTCCAATGATTCCTAATGCTCATGATATGCACATCATGGTATCAAAACATCATATTCATTTCATGATGTAAAGAGAAATTCAAATAGTTGTTGCTACGCTTTTGGCTTTCCTATCTTTCTTGGTTTATTCTGAGAATTCATTGATTGAGGAGAATGGCGATCTGAGGCGATTATTCACTGATGCCTTATTTGCAATAATGCCAATGGAGATTATTGAATTGGTCGAATGAAGACGTCAGGTGGATGCCAAGTGAGAGGGTGCATCTGGTGGTGGCTGGATGTCTGGCCGTGTCATCATGGTTGGTTGAGGTTGGCTGCTGTTGCTCAGATAATATTTTGATTGATGACTGAAATGTGAAACGCCATGTAATGTCCAGATCTACTAAAAAGTCTTCTATGGGATCTGGGACAGCCTGCAGTCTGCCTGGGACCTTGCACTGAAAAACTTCATCTTCATTCCAGCAACACAGCCATCACATCTGATGTGATGCAACTATAGTACAATTTGTGTCGATTTGTGCCTTTGCTGCAAGCTTTCATCTTCTTGGTGGAGCCAGGCAACGTCAAGCATAACATTGCCATAAATTCTGAATCACTTCAATTGATAAAGGGTAAGCATCATGCAACATCATGCAGCATCACATGCAACTGCATCTTGCCTCTAAACAAATAAATGTGGGAGCGCAGGAGCACTTTCTGAACCTTACTGCTATCCAAAGTCAAAGTCAAAGTGGGACTCATCAGTACCATGGTATCCAAAGCAGGAGCATACGAAAACAGATGTTCTGACACACTAAATATCAAACGGGATTTAAAGTGGGAACAGAAGATTAAAACCCATACCAGAACAGAGACAGAGGAGCGCCTGGCGCCGGACGCGTGGTAGCCAGCACCAGCAGAAGTTGAACACTTGAGAGAAAAAAGCCAATCACAGAGTGATACTATGGAGTCAGCAATCGTGTGTTGGAGAAGTATGCCCATGACAGTTGACTGTCCACATTCATATCATCATTGTTAATTGTCACTCATTGCTCACTCGTAATACTAACTTTGTGATATTGCACTTGTTTATCTCATTTCTACACAAACCAACAAGATTTCATTCAACAAGAACAAGATGAACCTCAAGAGTATCATTCTCCTTGCTACTGTTTTTGTCCACCCTATCCCTGGGGAAAATACTATGCCTTGCCAGATAAAAGAGGTGGGCAATAAGATGACACCCAAGCTTCGTGGGCCCTTCATGGCTGCCTATGATTTCGAGGCAGAAAACATTGAGGGTTTAGGGGGAGGAGAAGGCAAAACATTTTTCTTTACTCGTATGTGCAAAAAAGGACTCTTTCGTACTTTTAACAAGAGAAGCAAATGGGAAATATTCTGCTGAACATGTGCATCATCAGGATATAGGTGCATAAATAATGGTTTGTCTTGCGAAGCGCAGAATTGCCTTTTTATCGTGAGGGTACTGGGGAGTCATTCAGGATAGTCATGTCAAACTGTTAAACGTCCACCACTACCAAACAGTTGGCCAATTCAGATACACACTTTGGTATTGTAATCCTCGCATTGGTATTCTGATCTTGACGCCTCTCATGGTTTAGGCTATGGAAGAATTTGTCAGTTGTCGCAAATCTTTAATGCCAAGGTCAAGGTTCTATGTCTATGTCTATGTCTATGTTTATGTTTATGTTTATGTCCATTCAGATTCAGAGAAAGGAAATTCCGTTTCATCTTAAAGTAATGATGCAGAATAGTATGGGTATGGGTGAATTGGATATTTTATATGTATTTGCTCTGCCAGACAATATTGAATGGCACGTTGATGATACTCTACTTATTATTACAAACCCCACTCTTCATAATAAATAAATCTATCGGTCTACATTTTATACTACGATATTATGTAGGAAATAGCTCGTACAAATTGATGTAATTTGTATACTATTTTCATGGTACTATCTCAAACGCGGTCCTTGGATGCATAAAATTAAAATGCACCTCGTACATTCATTTTTATGGTGTTGTAAGAAGTTTGAATGAGAAGACCTTTGTGGACATCAATAAATCAATAAAAACAGACACAACAGACACATCATCCCATAAAAGATCATAAAGACCCAAGCCAAGCATAAATCCGGTAAACATCAGCCGAGACCATGAAATCCGGCCCAAGTCTAAGAATAACTTCCAACATGCGTTATTCGCATTATTTATCCGCCATTGTCTTTCTACTCTCATTCCTACAAACCGAATCGTTTTCCATCCCATCCGCCAGAAGATGTGCCTCCCGCGTCCTGTCGACGAACGCTGGCCCAACAACGAATAATAATAAGATGCGAACAATGAATGGTAGCAGTACTAGCACCAGCAGCACATCACCAGCCAAACCTATAATAACAACAGCAATGAAAACAACGAAAACAACATCGTCCACCGCCCCTCTCCTGGCCATGATCACCCTCCCCACCTTCCTCCCACCCTGGGCCATATACTCCCTCGGACACATCCTCGGCGGCACCACCGGCACACCCATCGTCATCCGCGCCACCAAATCATGGTACAAACGAATTCCCCTCCCCCCATGGACTCCCCCCAATTTCGTCTTTGCTCCCGTCTGGACCACCCTCTACGGACTCATGGGATACTCCATCTCCCGCATACTCAAAGCCGGCATTATCAACTCCTCCCACCACCGAACGACGTTGGCAATCAAATTGTGGACGCTGCACTACGCGCTCAACTTGCTATGGGCCCCCCTCTTTTTCGGATGCCAATGCCTCCGCGCCGGATTCCTCCTCAATATCCTCTTGGTCGCCTCCCTCCTTGGAATACTGCCCCTCTTTCACGCGATCGATCCCGTGGCGGCATATCTTCAATTGCCCTATCTAGTTTGGTTGATGTATGCGACAAAATTGAATCAGGCCATTTGTAGATTGAATCCCATGGTGGGAGGTGTGAATGAGGCGATGGTGCAGGCGGATTTGTGCGCGGATGGGGAGGGGTATAATGATGCCATGTTGCAGTATGATGTGAAGAGGTTGCAGGCGGATGCGGCGAGGTATGCTGGTTTGTAGTGGAATACTGATGATGATGGTGGTGGTGGTGGCGATTTTTTTTTGAGAATTTGCACAAGCAGTATGATGATAAGGATGCCTCTGAAAAATTATGGTAAATCGGTGCAATCACTTTTGGGATGGATGCTTTAAAAAGGAAACATTATTATTTTATCGCAGTCAATTTCTTTTGATATTGGTAATACAATAATCAAAACAAGGCAATAGAATCACAATTACCAATACAACGCTTACGTTCCATTTTACCTCTTTTATCGTCCAAGTTTTCCTTTGAGTTTATTTTATATGGAACAATAGGGTACTGTAGATTGAGAATGTGCAACTAAGGCAGGCACAAAATGTTTACCTCTCATTGCCTTTATTAATTACTGAAATGCAATGCTTCCATACAAAACCACAATTCAAATAGTAGTTA
Organism: Conticribra guillardii; assembly: GCA_036939335.1. Taxonomy (NCBI): domain Eukaryota; phylum Bacillariophyta; class Thalassiosirophyceae; order Thalassiosirales; family Thalassiosiraceae; genus Conticribra; species Conticribra guillardii. Next base: position 25,480 of record JALLAR010000814.1, read on the forward strand.
CATCCGAAATTCGAAAATCACAAATCAGCAACAACATCCTCCTTTAACGTTCAATCTTACTTCTTCTATCCGTCCATGTTTTGATTTGAGTTTATTATTTTATAAAACGAGAGGGTGTTGTAGATTGAGAATGTGCAACTAGGTAGGCACAAGATGTGTACCTCTCATTGTCTTCATGCATTACTCAAATCTTATTTTCATAAAAAAAACTAAGCTAGATAGTAGTTTCGTCCAAAATTCAAAAATCATAAATCAACAACAATATCCTCCTCCATCTCCTCCTCCTCCTTATCCACCACCAACACCATCTCCTCCTCCTCCTCCTCCTCCTCCATCATCATCTTTCTCTTCACCCTCTCCTCCCTCCTCCTCCAATAAACATCCTCACAATCCAAACCCACCACCTCCTCCACACTCCCAAACCCATTCTCCACCAAAATCTCCCCCAACTCCTCCCGTATCCGACTCACCACCCCCGGACCCTCGTACACCATCATACTATAAATCTGGACCAAACTCGCCCCCGCTCTTAATTTCTCATAGGCATCCCTTCCGGAACCAACGCCGCCAACTCCAATAATGGGAACGGAACCATCGGTCAATGTGTACATGGTGCGAATGCATTGCGTGGCGCGGTCTTTGATGGGCGCTCCGGACAATCCTCCGATTTCGGATTTGTATTTGGAAAGCAATGTTTCCGGACGGGCGTTGGTGGTGTTGGAGACGATCATTCCGTCGATTCCCGTTTGGAGTATGACCGTGGCGACATCGGACATTTCGTCGAGGGTGAGATCGGGAGCGAGTTTGACAAAGAGGGGTGCGTGGGGCGCGTAGGTGTTGCGGGCGTGGAGGGTGGAGGTGAGGAGGTGGTGGAGGGGTTGGCGTTGTTGGAGGGAGCGGAGGCCGGGGGTGTTGGGGGAGGAGACGTTGATGACGAGGTAGTCGGCGTAGGGTCCTAGTTCACGGATTCCGGTGATGTAGTCCTTTAATATATATGTGATGTATATTATGAAATAATTCGAATGATGAGTTGTTGTCATTGTTGTATATAAGAATATACAGTGATGGTAAAGTGAGTTTTTCATGTGTTGGTACAGATTCCAAAAAAAATGAGTTTCATGATTAGTAATTGAAATTAAAACATATTTACGCTTTGACATCTGAAGAAAATGACTTCGCAACTACAAACCAAAACAAGAACACCAACAAAGTCAAAGACAAAGACAACAACAACAACAACAACAACAACAACAACAACAACAACAACAACAACAACAACAACAACAACAACAACAACAACAACAACTTCAAGCACAAGCTTAGTAATGCATGTGCATGACTTACCCCAACTTCATCCGTACTAGTTTTGTTCTTCCCCAAATTCACTCCCAACACACCCATCTGGTGCTTGGTTGTCATGATGCGATTCCATGCCCATCCCAATGCCCATGTGATTGAATTGTTTATCTGGTGCGCTAGCGAGGATGCATTTTTTGCATCAACATCATTGACATTATCACCATCATCATCATCATTATTTTTATTATCGTTGTCTCCATCCTTCTTTTCATGTGTCTCAATTGACATCGATGCATTCTCCCCATAATCATCATCATCATCATAATCCACCACCCCCACCAAACTCCCTCTCCTATACCCCTCCAAATACTCCTTCACCCTCTCCACCCCCTCGCTATTAAACCCAAATCGATTAATAACCCCCTTATCCTCCACCAATCGAAACGATCTCGGTTTTGGATTCCCCGGCTGCGGCAGGGGAGTGATGCTTCCGATTTCGACAAAGGAGAATCCGAGGTCGAATAGTTGGGGGATGGCGATGCCGTTTTTGTCAAAGCCGGCGGCGAGGCCAATGGGGGAGGAGAATGTGAGTGGTGTTGATTCTGTTGATGTTGTTGATGTTGATGATGTTGATGATGATGGGTGTTGGTGTTTATTATTGTTGGTTTTATTTTGTTGTGTTGATTGTTGCGATTGCAGGAATGACAACGACGATTGCTCCGACGATTGCATTGATTGTTGCGGAGGTTGCCTCAGACCAATCTGCACCTTCATATCCACCACATGCCCCCCTCTCATTTCCAAACCCACATTACTGCTATTCCTGCCACCGCCAAGAATACTGACACCAACACCGCCAGCCACCCGTCCCCTCGGAGCCCACCCCCTCCTCACCACCTCCAATGCCAAATGATGCGCCTCCTCGGGACCCAATATCCGTCGTCCCAAGGGGGTTAGAATGGCATCGAATAATTTATGATACGCGAGGGACGATCGTCCTTCGGTGGGGAGGTGGGTGGTGAGTTCGAGGAGGGTGAGGGTGGAGGTGGCGTAGAGGGCGGTGCGGAGGAGGGTGCTGCGGATTTGGTTTTGAATTGTCATTGTGATATTGAATGTTTGGTCGGTCGGTCGGTCGGTCGGTCGGTACCTCTAGGTGTCGACGGTGATGTTGATGGTGGTTCCTACTACTAGGATACTATCTGCGATGTTGTGGGTGATGGTCGTCGTCGTCGTCGGACTGACGAGAAACGAAACGTGTCGCCATCGTCTATCGATTATCGATAATCAGCCATCATTTATCATTTTCAAATGAGAACTCCAACCCGCCATCAGTTGTCATCTTGCTTGGTCTTGCTTGATGTGTGTTGTTGTTTCTGGATATTTTTTGTTCACTGATGCCATTTTGGGGGGATGATGGACAGTCCGTGAAAGCAGACACTTCTTCACAAGAGGAGTCAGAATGATGTTGTGTGTCAGTCCAACATTTCTCTCACAAAAGTTATGTGATACCACCGGTGCGAGCACGTCAGAGGCGTGCACGACACCAGGCTGATGACACAGCTAACTCACATGTGCAGACACCTAGGGCCTAAAATTTACTGTTTCAGACACCTCTGTGCTACATA
>JALLAR010000815.1:0-16944 GCA_036939335.1 Conticribra guillardii
TTAGGGTTCCATACATTAACGTCCCCTGCCCCAATATAATCAATCAAGGCTTTGATATTGTATGAGATCAATCGAGGAAGAGAGCTCTGATGCTGAATGATTTGTTGATGTGTTTGATTATCTTGCGTAATGCACTATCAATCACTAACATTGCACTCGCATTATTGCTGCATTAATATTCAGTATTGGACAATGGCCAATAAGAAATCATGCTCCCATCCATGGTGTAACATGATTCCTGTGAATAAGGAGGAGAAGTGCAAGAAACATCATGTTCCAGAAATATGCAATCATCCAGGTTGTGGAAGCAATATCAGTGGTGGCGGTCAATTTAGCAAAAGCCACAAATCAAAGAAAAAACAGAACACACGGCAGTGGCCCAAGGTACTTTGGACAGTGTCATGGAAGAAGTAGTATGATTTTCTATATTCTTTGATCAATTCATACATCATATATTTCATTTTTATAAAAATTATGCATTTTTACAAGCCATAGATGTTAACACTCTGTAGGCTGAGGGTTCTAGTCTAAGAATGCACAACCAATTTTAAGTTAAATTCCCGTAAAAAAACTCGCATTCAAAAAATCTTCTTATTCGTCGCAAGCATAATCTTTCGGGCTTTCTTTTTACGAGAAGACGAATCATTGTGAACATAGCCACATGCTCACATCTTGGGCGTAGCTGAATCCAAGAATACTTTTTTCGCAACACCAATTTTCCCCTGAGAATGTTCAGTTACAAGAAGGTGAGACAGCAAAATAAATGAGCATTACTTATTAATTTCCGACAAAATACGAATCATGTCCAACTATTTATTTACGCACCATCACAAAGAAAAAGGCATCCCTGCACATTATTGCGTACCACAAAACAAAAGAAAGTTGTGAATACATGTGTTTGAAAGCATGACTCCTTGGTGCACTGATCTCACTCGGATTGTTGCTTACCTAAAGTTCCCAAAGAAGTCAGAGCCCGTTTCCAAGTATCCTGTGAAATCAATGAACCAATGGGTAAAAATATTGTAAACAAAAAATGCAAAAAAAGGAAGTCCCATTTACACAACGCAAGTAATTCACTTGAGCTTACCTAGAAATGCCGCTTTGGCTGTAATACTAGTTGTTGGCAGCCATCGCCGATGTTCATATTCTTTCAATAGGTCTTTCAAGTTAGGTTTTGTAGCACTTTCTCCTAACTCATTCAATGTAGATCCCACCTCAAGCTGTCGCTGTACTTGGTCGTTGTATTCGAATATTTTGGCTGCCAACAAGTAGGCACTTTTAATGGTGCGGTGATAACATAATAACAACATTCATGAAGACATCAGTAGATGTAAGAAGGAATAGAAGCATAATCAGAAGTGAGTAATCTAGCGAACGCATTTTTCAAATGTAACTTGGCCATGCAACTCACTCCTGTAGTGCCTGGTTTGCACCCTGTCCTAAAAACGGAGGCATTGCGTGAGCTGCATCGCCCGCAAGAACGCAAAATTGTCCACTCTTCCCATTATCACTTCTAGGAACTTCGCGAACCCACCCATTCCACGAAAAGGGATTATGAAAGTACACTCCTAAATCAAAAAAACGATCGGAGTTTTGCACAATATTGGCAACATCGTCTCCGGGTATTGATGCGGATTTCAACACTTTAAGGCATTCTGATATTTTCTCCCTTGGGACACGATTGTCTTGCGTCCAGTCGGCATTTTCATCTAATGGGGTTGGTTCGTTAGAAGAATCTTGCGATGCTGACATTATTTCATTTGTGGCAGCAGTTGGACTTTGTGATTGTATCTGAACATCTGGATTTTTCTTTGGAAAAGGTCCTATGTAATTCTCGTCTCCATAAATCAAAAATGCACCTCTTGCTATTGGTTTTCCCTTCCCTGTTCCATACAAAGATGTAAGAGCGTATGCTCCATTCCCGAAGAACTGTGTAAATTGGGCCCCTTCGTCTCTTTCCCCCACAAGTTCATTCTCCTTGTCTCCCTCTTGAATAGCAAATGTGATACGAATCCCTGAATAAATTGCTGACGAATTAGCCTTTGACTGCGTTGAAGAACCTCCAGAGCGATCTTTTGCTGAAATTTCTACTGATCCCGAGCTCACATATTCTTTCACTGCTGATTGAATTCCGTCACACCCTATTACAACGTCGTAAGGACCAGTGCTTTCCCCGTCATGGAACTTGCACACGATGCCTTCTTTCTCTAATTCATTGCCACCATTGTATTCCGTATAGGAAATCCCGCACAATCTCTTGTCAAATTTCACTTCAACTCCATTCTCTTGAGCTAATTCCTCATAGAGTATACGTTGCAGCGTTCCCCGCAAAATCGTGTATGCCATCACCTCTCCCTCTTCAGACACGAGTCCAAAGTCATTGTTGCCACTTGCAATGCCATCCCGAATTTCGGCTTGCTTCTTCGCGGCAATCGCTGCAGCATTTTCCCGAATAGCATTTTGAATATCTAATTCCAATAACTTCCAACCCTTTTCTACCTTTCCTTCTTTTGAGCTTCCATCGCCCCCAAACCAAGGGCGGCATCGGGAAACCAATCGTTTTAGCTGTAAACTGGCATCGGTTACCTTCTTTTGCAATGTGGGCGAGATTTGATTCAATGCTACCAATCCTCCCGTGAGCTGTATTCCAGATCCGGAGTTTTCATCGAACTTTGGCCGGGAGTCGAATATGTCAATTTGAATGTTGTTCGGTGTGGAGGATCCCTTACGAATGTGGTTGGATTTTAAGGCGTGCGCCAACGCTAGTCCGGAGATGCCTGCTCCAATAATGGCTACTCTTTCCACTGGACGAGAATCTATTTCTGTCGCTGAGTCGGCCGATGATGTTGCAGATCTAATTATCGTGGAAGGAAGTCCAGCCCTTGGAATAGCCGCGCCCTCTTTGGAAAGCGCTGCATTACTCCCGATTTTTGTATGAGTGCCAAAAGTATTGGCCCTGCCAGGAGAAGAGAATGCACACGACGATGTCGCTAGAAATAACGGCAATAAGCACGACAGCACCGTCGCTATTGCCGGCCGGCGTGATGTTTTCATAAGGATGAGTGTCATTGTTCTGATCGAGAGTGATAGTCTGCGCAATATCGATGCTCTCGTGATCTTTCTCACTATCTAATTAGTACTCTTTATTATCGTTCCTGCAAGTTCCTGCTCGCTTGTGCTTTCGCTGTTTACATTATGCTGTTGATCATGGTCATTGATTTTTCTTTCCTCTCGCTTTGAGCCGGCGGCCGTTGTGCGTTGTGCATGGAGCTCATGCATGTGACGATAATACTGACGAATGACGTGTGTAAAAAATATCAAAAAATACCTCGCGAAGTAGTACTTTGTTATTATTTTTTGTATGATACATTTTGTTGTTGTAAGTTGTAAACACATGAGTGTTTATTTTCTTTATGAACTGGCCTTCCTTGAATCATGTTTTGGTTTATAATTTATTTCAGAGAGATAATGATAGTTTCTATTGACTCTGCATGCATTGGTTGGGCACATAGTTCTTGTCCTGATTACCCCCACAAGCAAAAGAAATAATGTTCGTAAATCATAAAAATGAATATTTTTTGTATCAAGTTCAATGGGCATTCTATCCTTCTCTATTTAAAAATTAATGATACAAGTTATTCAAACAAAAACTTATTCTGGTGGTGCATTTCTCTGACTTTGACTCTGACTTTGACTCTGACTTTGACTCTGACTTTGACTCTGACTTTGACTCTGACTTTGACTCTGTTTTTTCTCACCACCATAATAATAATGAGAATAATAATAATAATGAGAATAATAATAATAATACTACAAATCCAATCTACTTACAAATTACAAACATATATTGATGATTATTGATTTTGTGAATATGATAGTACTTCCCATTTTAATTTTTAATCATTTCATCTTCTGGCCAGACAGTTCCCATTATTAACCCTCGTTCTGTTTCCGTGCGGAGCTTAGATGGAACAAGCACTTAAACTTAAACATTGGTCTCATAAACCATTGTATGAAGCTCGCCTCATTCATATTTGTAGAACTAGCTCAAACTTTTTAGAGTATTAAATACTAAGCACTAAAATAAATAATACAACAGTGGGCTAAGAGCAAGCTTTGACAGTTGTTAGAACATCCTCATTTATTGACAATGATGATGAGCAATGAGTAGTGGTGCATCACATTTCACATCATCATGTCACATTGATTTTTGACTTTGGCATAACGCATAACTCATAAAACTTATCAGAACATGTGGCCAGCGCAATGGTGTGAGTGACATGGTACTGTAAACACATTTGTACTGTCAAACAGTACATGGAAACAGTGCAAGATACGCATACATGTTTGGCAATAATGAAAATGCTGAGCGCACAAGAAATAAGACTCTCTTACATCGTTGATTTTTCAAAGAATCTGTTGGCAACTTGACTATTGATCTTGTATCACATCTCCCATAATACCCTTGCTGTATGGACCATTAAGCCACTGTTGAGGTGGCAAGCAATGGAAAATATGAAGGGGGTGATGTTTTCCGCACGAATGAGGACAGTGTCCATAAATTCAAAGCTCGTCCTGGTTCAGCAACAATTAAGTTTAAGTGATTTTTAAATAATTATCCTAAGCAAGATATCTTTGTTTTTAATTTTTAAATATTTGTGGTATGATTCACGCCTTCCTAACAAAATGGCAGTAAATAGCTTCATCCCCAAGCATCATTTCAATCGCCAAGTAAGTCTGACCAAGAGGTCTGATAGATGCTTTCATCATAATAGTAAATCACCTTTCTACCTCTTTTCTGAATTTAAAATTTTAAAATTTTAAATGCATATTACTGCAATTTCTTACAGCATTTGAATCCATTTCATTTCCAAAAGAAAAATGCATGCAAACAATGGAAGTATGAGAGAAGAGGATCGGGAGAAGGAAATTTCGTCCATGTTCAGTGGTGTCACCCTAGCCCCGAACATTCAAAAATACGCATCCCACAGAATTGACAATTCTGCCAACGTTCCACTTGCGCATCCGCGAGTAACTTTATCAATGCTGGCATCGGCTAATCCAACGCCAAACCCTACCAGTACAACAAAAGAATCTCGTCAGAAAACTGCGAGAAAGGATAAAATAGAGACTACCAATGGCATCTCTTTTCAAAACGAAGAGGGAAAACACAATGATCCAACTGAAACTATAGCATCAATTCCCGATATCGAAGAGTTGCAACTTCATGGAGATGAACTCCCGATAACGCCACAAATGACACAGGAGCTGTATGATTGTATGCATCCCATTCTGCCTACCATTCAAGAATTAGTAAGTCAATATCAGGCGTGTTTACTTCGTAATAGAGTGCCACAAAACAATTTAACTGTATATTGCTACATACCCTCCACGCCATGACTCAACATGATGTTGGTTGTTTTTCTCACCGTTTCACAGGATGCTGCATTGGAAAAAGCACACAAGAAGCATGGTAGTAAAGGCAAAAGCATTGGTAAAAACATTGCTGCATCATGGAGCCGTGGTTCTTTCATGAATGAAAATGTCTTGTCGTCGTCGCCTGCTCCCATGTTTCAAGGGACAGTGGATGAGCGTTGGTTTGTGGATACTTTATCCTACGAAGCAAATCGAGGTCGCGATTTGTGAATTTGTTGCATCCAAATACAAAGTGGGACCTTCCCTTCACAGAGATTGGCAATACAGTAGAAACAAACTCTTTTTCCAAATAATCATAAAATAATCGTTTCTCCAATCTCTCATCGACTCATTTATTTCGTTGGTGACGCAGATGAAGGAATTTTGAAAACATTGAGGGTGAAGGCAACATACGAATAGTATCCAACAATTGCATTAATTTCAACCAATACCAAGTCTTGTCCTCCCAATGCCCGTTTGGTGTATTCGTATGTTTCGTCTGAAACAGTGCATGTATCGAGTAATTCTGCAGTGAATAGCACAATTGCCAATTCACGTTCTTTTGATGGGTGTGTTCCTCCCGACTCATTATCAGTAGCAGATCCCAAACTAGCATGTTCCTTTTCCAACAATGGAATCATACATTTCTTTACATTCTCCAAACTAAATTCCGCCCTTCTTCCTGCCCCGTCCTTTTCATCCTGTCCTTCCTTCTTTCTTTCCTTCGCTGACAACAAGACCCCCCTCGGAATACTTAGAATCACATCCAACCCCACACCCGCCCTCCTCGCCTCCCCCACATGAATATCAAACTCCGCTTCACTCCTAAACTTGGCACCCGTCAATAAAATGACCAATTCGGATTCTCGCATACTCAACGAAGTTTCATACCGACAGACTCGTCCAAGTTCTTGGGAGGGCGTGGCAATGGAGGGGATGGCGAGCCATGGTCCAAAGGGACCGGAGAGGCCGGTGTGCGGACGGGAGGCGAGGATGGATTGACGGAGGGATAGTTGGGCGGGTGTCATTTCGTTGGGGGGTGGGCCGGAGTAGCGGGGTTGGAAGGTGGTGGAGGTTGGGATGTGATGTTGTTCGTCTTCGTCGTTGCTGCCGTTGTTGCTGTTGTTGTTGTTGTTGCTGCTGCTGTTGCTGCTGCTGTTGGTGGTAGAAGTCATGGTGGCGAAGCTGTTACAAATTATTTGATAGACGGATGGTGAAAAGAGTGATGATCTTGTTGGGAGGAGGGATTTGCAAACTTTGAGGATGCGATGCATTGCGGTTGTGTTGAATGAGGATGATGCCATGTACAATATGGCAGGGTGATTCATTGAAATAAAATGCTAAGTGAGGCCATTTCCTGGTGAGACGTGAGACCTAATAAATTTATTAGAATGTTGTAGTATCGTATGCGAGCTAATAGCTAAGTAATTAATACTATATGTGTGCGAGCTAATACTATAGATAAACTTGCTTGAATGTTTGCTCGCATATTGAATTTACAATTATTATTTACCATACGGATTTAAGATGTTCCATTTAATAGCCAACGGGAGACAGAGACAATGAAACAGCCGCCATGATGACAGATCCCTCCTCCACATTCTTCACCGTAGCTCTAGTCGCCGGAATACTGGAAGGATCCTCTGTCCTTCGATTCTATTACCAATATCCTTCCAAATACGCGTCAGCTGCCAGCAGCGCCAGCAACAATGACAAGCACCACAATGAGGGAAATAATAATAATGACCAGGACGCTGCTGCAAGGGTAAATGTCCCTCCTTCTCACGGCGTGCCCACACTGGCTACCTACTCGATTCTGTATGGAGTTGCATCGTTGCCATTGGGAATGGTGGGTGCTTCTCCGGGTATGGCATTTTTTCCTAGGGATCTCGCTGCGTCCATTGTGAAATGTCAGGTCAATCCTAATCCTGTGGCTGATGCTGCTGCTGCTGATGATGATGAGACAACATTTCCACTCGATAACAAAATAATGGTCGAAAAGCCATTACCACACCAGACAACTAAATCATTTGATAAAAAGCTGAATGTATCAAATACTACATACATGGATAATAAACCAAGCAGTGATGATGCATCAATAATAACATCCACCACTGTAAATAATGCCCCCATCATTGGCACGGGAAGAGGCATTGGAAGAATGCTACGACAAGAAAATTTAAAAAAGAGTAGTATGCATAGTAGCAATCAACATTCAACTAATAATAAAATGGCAACTCCACAACAACAACAACAACAGCCCCTGCAGTCAGAGCTTGCATCAAGAAATGACAGCGACCCTTCCGATAGTACTATTGATGCAATAGCCACGATCAAATCAAAGAATGACAACATAATCAATACTACTAGCCAAAACAACGGATCAATAATCTCACGTTCCGCATCAAGAACTAATACTACTCAATCGCCTCTCACAACATTAGCAGCACAACGCTATATTACATCTACATTGGATGGTTCTCCCCTCCCGACACCATTGGCAGAAGCAATGCGACGATCGCGTGTATTATTCCTTGGTGCTGGTTTGATTTCGTTTGCAGTTTCTCGATATTATATCTTGTCTCAACGTGGCAATTATTATAATGAAATAGATGAGGAGGAAGAGAAGTATTGTTTGGGGAATAGAATAAATAACAACATTACAAATGAAATGATGTGGGGAAGAAGACATTGCAATGATCACAGATTGGATGATGAAGAGCTATGGAAACGATTGCAGGGGAATGCTATAACCAGAAATGCAAGTGAAATTTCCGCAATTCAAGGCATGTTCACTAAATTACTTTCGCAATATGGAATTTCCTCATTGTGGGACAAATCGCGAGATGTCATTTGTGGTGCACTCTACAATTTCACTAAATGGGTGCAATTGGAAATTGGAATGGATTTGGATCAGCCGCCTTGCAGTTGGATTTCTGATTGGAGAGCAAGACAAATTACCGGAAATTTAAGTTCGTGCAAATCTCGCCCTATAGCGCTTCGTTTAGTAATGAATGATAGTCAGCTCGCATCTTCCTCTTTGGCACAGTTCAATAATGATCCCATTTCATCCCTTCGTTTTCCATGGACGCATGATGCATCCACCAATTCATCGGAAGAAGATGGTGATAATCGCAACAATAAACAACTGGAGCAACAGCAAACGCGGTTTCTTGTGCTGCCGATCCTTTGTCCAGGAAGCCAGTATCAGTCCATGCTTCGCAGCCGAAATAATCGAATAGCTTGTTGGAATCTCGGATCTACACCAAAGGCTTGGGAAAGATTGCCATTGGATTCGTCATGGCTGTATAAATACCCATCATCAAAAGGAAGTGATGCTGACGAGAATGGAGAGAATGATCTTTCTGGAATATATGCATCCAGTGCTTCCTCCTTGGTAATTGAGGCAAACCTCACTCCTTCCCTTTGCGAAATTCTTGCAAAGCGTTATCCTACCAAGAAATCGGTTTCAAACAATCATTTGGAAGACCATTCGCAATATCCGTCAAGCTCAGATTGTGTGCGTCTGTGCATACGAATATTGCAAAATTTAGCTTGGGAGCGCTGTGTCCGCCCTGTCGCTGACGATTCAAACATAAGCATCAACAATAGCAACATTATTCACACTGATCCCATCACTGACGTGACTGTCACATCCATACTCCTATGTCCCGATGATGCAAAATCGTTTCAAAGTGAAAATGGAGAGCCGAAATCAGAGTTTTCAACCAATAATGTGATTTGTATTGATGCTTTGAATGTCTTAAAGTGGGCGATAATATCCACGGTCACCAAACTTTGCGCAAAAATAGAACCCGTGGTACCAGACCATGTTGTGGTTCCTGAGAAGGACGAGAATTTTTCCCAGGAGGCTACCGAACAATCCACAACTCAATCCCGACCAGGAAAGGGTTCCAAGTCAATGTCTTTGACAAATAATGCGTGGGATGCGGCTATTACAACAGTTGATGTACTAGGTACATCAATTCGCCACCTCTTATACGGAGTTGCATCTGCAGTAGCTGGGCGAAAGCGGCAACAAGTGCCATCAGTTCACGAGAATCAAACAACTTCTGCATCCACGAACAACGAAAACGAAGCAAATGACAACCAAGTTTTCTGGCGTCGTCGTAAAAAACGAAACATTGCAGCAAAATATTCTGCTAATAGCGCCATTGATGCTGATTCCGCTTCTATTCCAAAAATTGTTCATGTCATCTCCCCTCACGGCACAGTATTGTGTAAATGGTTATCAGAAATACTTCATCCTCGAGGGTGGCAAGTGAATTCTTCCACTGATTTTGTTGATGACAATTTTGATGGTATTGTTCTGATACATGGTATCAATGATATTGACACATGCGAAATTGCATGTTCAGTCATGGAAAAACATCCGAAGTACTGTAGTCCCAAAACAAAATTTGTGATTATATTGGAAGATACACGAAATTATTCCACAATGGCTGGGCTCATTAAAAAAGTACGCGGTCAAGTGTTGGGTCGCAGTCAGGTAGGAACGAATTGCAACGAAGTTAGAGATATTTCCAATGACACTTTGATCAGCGATAGTAACATAAGCATTTTATGCACATCGATGTTGTACGAATATGCATTTGCTTTTGGAAGACATTACTTGGAGAAAGGAGTTGCGCCCAATAATGTAGGTTTGGAATTATCCCGTCAATTTTCAATTGGCGAAGATGAGATCATGCATAACACTACTCTAGAATATTTGAATGAGTCTAATAAAATAAAATAGAAACGTCAGGTATTGTAACGGTTTTTGTCTTATCAAACACATTTATTTACATCTCTACTCTCTATATCAACTCAAACAAATATTACGTGTATACCTATTGGGCATGGTGATCATTCAATGATGTCTCCATCGACATAGTTCTCTAAATACATTCACATCTCTAACTCAAATCTCAATTTCGTCTAATTCTCTTGTTGCTCCCGTTATTCTTTCATATTTATTTCGGTGATTTTGGAGCTTTAGCAAATAAGGATGATTGTCCCTCATTATTTGCAACAGTTCCTTCAGGTTCAACTAGTGGCTGCTTTCCAGGTTTTGAACCTAGACCTGGGGTTGCAGTTTTGTCCGCCACTGCTTCTGGTGCAAGCTCTCCCTTTTGAGATTTCGCAGCGAGAGCAGATGGTTTGTAAGTTGGGCTGGCAATATTATTCAGGGAAGATGCGGAAGGAGTTCCTACCAGTGAAGGATCTTCTTTTTGAGATTTTGCACTGAGATTCAAGGATGATGCAGATGGATTGTACGTTGGGCTGTTAAAAACAGCTGGGGATGTAGCTGAAGGAGGTGATGTTGAAGAAGTGTAAGTTGGGGTGTAAGTTGGAAGACTACCATTTGGTACATCATCAGGTAATGTAAATGAGAATTGATTGAGAGAAGTGTCTTCTTCTTCATTTTGCGCGATAGGCTTGTTGATTATGAAGTCGTTGCCATCAAATCCTTGGCCAAAAGAATTATCTTCTGGAAATATTATCATATCTAGCTCTGGCATAGACATAGACATGGATAATGAGAATGAGAATGAGAATGACTGGTCCCTCAAATCTTCAAGCAAGTTCCCAAACTCTTGTTCAATCCGGGGTGGGGCTGGATCTTCAATTAGGGTAGATGCTTCGACTGCTTCTTCTTCGGGGGACTCTTTACCCGCTTTTCTGCCAATTTCTTGGAGCGCTCTATTGCCATTTCCTTCAACGGCAAGGAGGCGCCTTCTTGTAGGCTTGCCTACAGCTACAAGAGGAGTGGTGTCATTGCTGCCCTCGAGTTTGTTGAGTTTCGCGTTGAGTTTCGCGATTTTAGCAGCTTTAGCTTTTATGGCTTGATCGGCTTGTTCGGGTTCAACATCTGATACAGTATCTTTATCTTGGGAAAGCAACTCCCCAGAAGGCTGCTCAGTTGTTGCAATTGGCAGCTTGGTTCCAGATGCTTCTGTAGTAGACTCAGTGTTCGGAGGTGCGGTGGCAGCGGCAGTAGATTGGACTGTTGTAGAAGGCACGGTTGTAGCAGAAACGGTTGTAGCAGACACGGTGATAGCAGGTGCTGCAGTAGTAATAACATTTGTTGCATCATCTGCATCTTCTGATTGCAATCCCGTTGAAGGCATGCTTTGCGAAGGTAAAGACATGGACATTTCCAGATCATCATCACCACTTTCTTCAGTGCTGCTTTGTAGAGACATTGACGTATCCATGCTCATTGAACTGGATTCAGGAACGAATATCAAGTCATCGTCAACAAATCCAGGATCTATGGCAGGATTCTTGCTTGCTTTGCTTTCCGGTCTATGTGTCGCTGTGCCGGCGGCAATATCACTTGGCACAGACATGGAAAGCGATAGTGCCATAGAGAACGCGTTTGCATCATTCCAGCTGGAGTAGTCGGGAATAACAATGAGATCATCGTTGTCACTCTCGTCGGCGGGATTGCTTGGTAGTGACATGGAAATTGGCATTGACATATCCATGCTCATAGAACTGGATAATGGCAATGACATGGAGCCACCTTTTTCGCTGTTCCAGCTAGAGTAATCCGGAATGAATATCAAGTCATCGTCAACAAATCCAGGATCTATGGCAGGGTTCTTACTTGCTTTGCTTCTCGGTCCATGTGTCGCTGTGCCAGCGGCAATATTACTTGGCGCAGACATGGAAAGCGATAGTGCCATAGAGAATTCGTCTGCATCATTCCAGCTGGAGTAGTCGGGAATAACAATGAGATCGTCGTTATCACTCTCGTTGGTGGGATTGCTTGGCAGTGACATGGACATTGGCATTGACATACCCATATTCATTGAACTGGATGATGGCAATGACATGGAGCCACCTTTTTCGCTGTTCCAGCTAGAGTAATCCGGAATGAATATCAAGTCATCGTNCAAATCCAGGATCTATGGCAGGGTTCTTACTTGCTTTGCTTCTCGGTCCATGTGTTGTTGCGCCTTGAGGCACTCCGGCGAAATTACTGCTTGGCATAGACATTGAAAGTGACAATGGCAATGAAAAAGAAAATGCGCCTTGATCTCCATTCCAACTGTCATATTCAGGATCTTTACTAGGGGCACCATTATTGGATGAATCTTTTTCGCTTGGAAGAGACATGGAGAGCGACATCGACATGGAGAGAGGTGTAAGCACAGTATTGTTGCCGACATGTTCTTGTTCCCAATCAATGGGTATACGCATGGTACCTTTGACATCATTGCTGACAGCCCGCGCTTTGCGTGCTCGTCTAACGGTCTCTTCTTGTTTTTGTTTCAAACGGATGCGCAATCGAGTAGGAGCACTAACGAGCTGGGAGTATGCGGTTCCTGTGGACCATGATGCGATGAGGGCGGCGAAGGCAGTTTGGGATAGCTTCATTGTTCTTTGTCTTGCAATTATTTATGCAGACTTATTTCAATTGGATTGGGTTTGCTGCAATGGGGGTTTGTGGTTATTTTTCACTTTTGTCTATTGTTCGTCGAATAAATAATCAGAATGTGATTGCACTATGGGAAACTACTTGAACTTATTCAATGCATATCCCCAATACGGGTGCTGAATGATTCTCGAGGTAGTACTTGTGGATTGAAATAGTGATGCACATGATGTGCCACTTTCCTGTGTTGGCTCGCTAGCTAGGTAGAGTGAGAAGATAGTGAATCCAGGGTGATAATATTGTGTTGGCTGGCGGCATAATATCTTCATCGCAAAATTTCGCACCCCACCACACTGAGTACGTAGTACACTCGGATGTGCTAGAGAGGTATGGTAGTTGTACTCGAAAACACATGTTTCGAAGAGGAATTTGGGGTGACTTGTCGTGTTCTTGAATTAGACATGGATGGTGTTCGATTGGGGAATCTCAGCCTTTGCACATGAAAGATTTGAAGAGTAAGATACACATGAAATTACCTATGAGTTCCTACATTTATATGATTGTATCGCCACGAAAATTATTGAAAACTGTGCCACTAGATGAATTAAATCCTACATGGAATATTACGTATGTACAGGTATAAAGGGTCCCGATAAATCCAAACATGCCGCCAACACTATAGTACTCAAGAGTCAAGAGACGTAGGAATGTACGTACGATATGTCCTGAATAGTACTGAGTGTTGGCAAGCAGCAAGCGATCATGCATGGCGAGAATGGCGAGAGGATGATTGATGATTGCCACCGATTGATGATTGCCACCGACTGTCACGCGCAGAATAATCCGAATCTGTCAAATGTCACCACGATTTGTTTGAGCGATTCGTCAAGACCCAGTTCTTGTGTCAATCCAAGCGAGCCGCCAAAGCTCAAAGCCTTGTACTTCTCTCCGCCTCCATCTCGGCTCAATCCAACATTCCCATAAAACAAGAACCAGCAAAAGCATCAACAATATATTATCAACCATATTACCAAAATCATAACCATGCAGACTAATGCGGAAAACAAACGAACCAGACGTCCTCTTGGGGTAAGTGTATTATGGCAACCCAGCCGATGATTCATGTGTTGTCGACAGCGGTGTGAGAGGATTCATCTTTTGTGCCGTCGTGAATTTTCCCATTATACTTGCGTTCCCTCGTCTTACAACAAATTCTCCTTCATTTTGTGCCAATCACTTTTATTCTCACAGGATGTTTCAAATCGCAATCCTGCTAATGTGGACAATGGAAAAGGAGGAAATGTGGGCGTGAAAAAGAGGGTCGTCAAACCTTCCAATGTTAACAATGTTCACGTTGCTGTTGACTTCCGTCAGAATGTGGAAGTTGCGCCCGTGATGGCTCCAGTGAGAGCTCCAGTGAGATCGGCCATCAATAACAATTCGTCAAACATGAGCATTATTCGCAATCCATTCAATGCCTCCAGCTACCAGTACAGTGGGCCTGCAGACGATATCGACGCACGCGATGCGGACGATGCACTCTGTGTCACCAGTTATGTACAAGACATGTACGATCACCATCGCTCCAGAGAAGCGTCTACTTCCGTTCGTCCAACATATATGATAAATCATCAACACATCAGTGAGCGCATGCGTGCCATATTGATCGATTGGTTAGTGGAGGTGCATAATAAGTTTAAGATGGTGCCCGAAACATTGTACCTTACTGTGAACATTCTGGATCGTTATTTGGTCAAGAACCCCGATGTTATGAAGGGGAAGTTGCAACTTGTGGGAGTTACTGCTCTGTTGATTGCATCAAAGTACGAGGAGATTTACCCGCCGGAGTTGCGTGACCTTGTTTACATTTGCGATAGGGCGTACAACCAACGCGAGGTTAGTTCGGCAATTTTATTCTTTCACTGATTTATTTTATTTCAAAGATTTGCCCATTCTTACGCAAACCCCTCGTGTATTTATTCCTCTCCTCTATTACGAACAGATACTTGATATGGAAACTACAATTCTCAGAAGTCTTCAGTACCAAATCACCATTCCAAGTGCCCATGCCTTTCTCGTGAGGTACCTGAAAGCCGCTCACGCCGATAAGAAGATCGTCCAGCTTTCGTGCTTTATCCTGGATGGCACATTGCAGAGCTACAGCCTGCTTGGCTACCTTCCCAGCCAGCTTGCTGCTGCCGCAGTATTTATCGCCAGAAGAACTTCAGGGCGCAATGCATGGAGCCCCACGCTTCTTAAATATGCGGAATACAGCGAGGAAGAAATCATGCCCGTAGCACGTGCAGTGTTGGCGGAGAAATCATCGACGACATCTGATCTACGTGCCGTAAGTAGAAAGTACAGCAGCAGTAGATACGGAAGTGTTGCTGATACTTCGCTAGACTGTGGTTTCTGAGAAGACTTGACTACTTTTTCGACTTAACGAAACAGTAGAAAATCACGATATGATCAAGAGGCGCCACGACTCTGGGAAGTCTGGTTGGCATGCCTTATGATACATACTAATATGGGCAGGAAGACAACGTGTATGGCGTTCGAATGCATTGGATGCTATTGAATTGCGACAGAGCGTGTGTGCACCATAGAATATTAGAAGACACGCTGCGGATAGCAGGAGATATTATATACTCATGCCATCCAGATGCATTGGATGCATTTGGATTTGGATTGGATTGTAATATTTTCAGGAATATAGAAATGGCATCCAACTCATGTCTCAAGAATAATGCTGATAATTATATTAGAACATCTTACCATGATAACTTTATTGTGTAGAGAAAAAGAGTTGCATGTATTAAACAAAACCAAGACAAAACTAAATGTTTGTGTCATCCATGCATGATATGAAAAAGCAAGGAATGGTCAATAAACAATATTTGTGCCATGGCAACGGTAATGATCCACTACAATTTATCATTTGGCTGTAAACAAAACAGTGGGAGACATTCTCATATTATAAAAGTAGGATTTAGGTCAATACATAAAAGGTTTTAAATGCATTTTAATTTCTGTTGGTGTATTTTTTAACTTTGAAGCTACTTCTTCAATTATTATGTTGCTCTTTAATTTCTAGTACATCAACATTCATTGATATTTTAGTTAGGAATGGCTGTCACCCACTCAGTATTAAAGACACAAAAAAAGTTGCCCAGGCATCTGAAAGCAATAATTATCAAAAGAATATTCTGGCCAATATTATCAGAGGTATTGATATTGGTGGTTGGGTTTCAATTTAATAGGTAGGATGTTGCCCTTTTTTGTTGCACTAGAGAGGCACCTCTACATCACTACTTTAGTGATATTTTTTTAATTCAGCAGTGAATTAGTAAGTATATATATGATATGTCCTCTGGTTCCTCACTGTGCATGGGCATGACATAATAAACTATGCCAGCATCACAAACACAAAGATTCTTCTCATTCTGAAATATGAGACAGGCCCATAAGCAGACATAAGGCAATTGGTTCAAGAAAGAAAAGCACCCAGTGTACATGTATGTGGTGCAACATGTCCAGTATCAATATGGAGACAAAGTTGCTAATGTTTGATCATATTGATTCTTCCATTTTCAATTTCTGAATCTGAAGATGGGTCAAGAATCATTGTTGAATCTGCAGTACCACTATATCAAATAAAAATTTTACTCATTCAAAATGCCAAACTTCTGGTGCTTACTTGTATTGTGGGTACTTCCCATGGTGATTCACATCATAAGATTGGGAATGTAAATATGTGGTAAAATTGCAAAGCGTGCATCTGTGTCTCATAAAAGACACCACATGAAACAATTGTAATGTGCTTCTACAGCATCCATGAACCATGAAGGAAGTATGCCTGAGAGTGATGGGGCATGGTGCATATCCCAAGTACGTTTCTTGCTTGTCTATTTAATGAAAGTAATGTGGGACCTTGGTATAGAGATGCACACGTTTTGTTTTTCCATTAAAGAGTTGCTTTACCACTTTTATTATATTGAGAACCCCTCCAAGGTCTACACATAGGAATTACTATCAGTACAAGCAAATAATAGATAAGATCTGCCACCGGTGCCAGGTGGGAATTGAACCCATCATCTTTGGCTAAATTTACCAAACCTAAACCATAAAATGATGATCAGAAT
>JALLAR010000816.1:0-13289 GCA_036939335.1 Conticribra guillardii
TCCCAACATCTTTCATCTCCGAGCGTCGAAAAAAAAAATCGTGAAATCTGACAGGCCCCACTTTTTGACTCGTGATTCAAGTGGGCTGGACCCCCTTGCCGCCGCACTTTGCTCCCGCCACTGCTGCAGGGACATCTCCACCCTCCACACGCTCAGTTCCCCCCTCCTGTGGGATCCATCCTCCTCCCGCCACTGTCTCTACTTTTGCCGTCACACTACCGTTGCTCCCGCCGCTGTTGCACCACCATCACCAGCCATGGTAGTTGTTGCTACCATGGCTGGTGACGGTAGCCCCACAACATCTCCGTCTGCCCGGTCAATCCTGCTGCTGCCTTTGTTGGTTTTGGCCCCACCTGGATTGTTGCTACCTGACCATGGTTGTTGTTCTGCTATTGCCCCGCTGATTCCATTATCCTTGTTCCAATGGCGATACAAAAAACAACAACCAACAATTTTGCTTCAACAGCAATATAGGGATACAAAACACAACAATCAACAAGCATGATGGAGTCTATAGCAAGTGCATAAATTAATAGAAAAAACTATAGACATAATACTAGTGAATTAAATTATTTTAATTATAACTCTATTTGTTCTATTTTGATTTGATTTTATCTTGTATAAAATACTAAGCGGATTTATGACCATNATACTAAGCGGATTTATCACCATTGTTGTTATTCGTCTTTATCTCGTGATTTTTTATCTCTCTGTATACTTTTTAAATATTATTAGTTCAGAGAGAGGTCATATTTTAGGGGGTACAATTATGGGGTACTGGGTACGAAAGGGTACAAAGTTGAAATTTACCATTTGATGGCAAAGATGATGGATCAGATGGCCTACGCCGGAATGGCCATCAGCCTTCAAGCTAAGTGGCTCTACATTGAGCGTACCGTGCCAGGAGCAGCACCATTTCTCAAGCCAATCGAGAATCATTATGGGAGGACTTCCTCCCTGCATTGCTAGATGTCACGGCAAATGGCATCTCAGAGGACATGTGCACCCACCTAGCTCAAGCTGTGAGGAATGGCGGAATCGGAATCTGCAACACTGTTGAGTCAGCACCAGCGATGTTCACCACATCAACGGCTGAATGCTCTGAACATCTGAAAACTAAATATTCCCTATACGTATCGGGAATATTTTATCAGGAATATATTTTTCATTGAGATCCAATAGAAAAAGTAATACTATTCCGATCGAAACAGTAATATTATTCTGACTAATACACATTATTTATTACCTACAATTGCTAATTAAATGTTATTGTCAATAAATATAATACTGAATTCATCGGTTCTCAATGACTATTATAATATGTGACAAGTTAAAAATATAACTCTGATCAGGAGTAAATTAAAATACCTAATCGATGGGTTCTCATCAACCATTATAATCCTATTGATTTTGATAAGTTACAAAATATAATGCTGATTTGCAAACAATATATTACCTACCATACTAAGAATTTGTAGTTGTGATAAGCAATAGTGTAATTTAATAATCGAATTACTATTATTTATGAAGTATGAATAATACTATCATCATTATGAACTAAAGAGCCCCAAGAGATTGCGCGAGGGATCCGACGTCTTTGATCATTTCAACCTTGTTGGCCATTTCGGCGTTCATTTCCATGATTTCATTGGGGGTGAGGGGTTCGTATTTGGTGTGTTGGTAGCGGTGTTGTTGTTGGTGGTGGGGTTGTTGATGTTACCATTGTTGCTGTTGTTGATGTTGTGGATATCGTTAATGTTGGTACTGTTGTTGTTGCTGATGTGGAATTATGATATACAAATGATATGACTTAAGATATGAAAATGATTGTCTATTATTAGCTGAAATTTATGATATGCAAATGATACAGCATGTAACAAACATGTAATTAGAGTTTTGCCCGAAAAGAACAGTTTTTCAGAGGCATGATAGAATCACTAGACAAACAAATATTCTTTCAAAGAACACTAACAAATAAAAAATCAATCAATGTTTTTCTTTGGAAAGGGTATAGGACAGGTCAACTCGTTCATCTCTTTCTTGTCTGGATGGAAATGAATGACGGGAGTATCCTCAATCTGTCTTCCGTATCCAGCACGGCATTGATGATACTTAGGTTGTGCCCCTGGGATCCATCTGACACCATCCTCATTCAAAATACTTCTTTCGATGTCATGTGTAAAAGCGTCCTCGGCGTTCTTTACCACAGGATGAAGAAATGCATCAGAAGGCAATGCTTCTGGTTTGATTGCAAAGAAGTCCGTATGTATTTTAAGTTGATTGGTATTAGTAGGACAGTTGATCAAGAGCCCTGTAGCACTCGGATCGTTCTGCATGACATGCAGCATAAAAGTATCATCTCTTATTATCACATCTGGATTGACTCGAATGACCCAATCATAACCTTTAAACCAACCCTCTCGAGTGGCATCGCTTAATGCCGCGGTTGCCCCCTTCTGGTATCCTGGGTTATCACGCACGTGTATTGAAAGGTTTTGATTTTTAAAAGTTTCTCGTAAAACATCAATGGCCTCCGTTCGACTTGTTGTCTGTCCAGGGTTTAGATAGACTGCAACATCCGCAGCGTCAAGAAGCAACGAGTTCTTCAGTGCTGGCGGCCAGCATGATATCAGTGACCATTTGTGTGAAGATGACATGTGTGTTGTGATGAATAATAATACACGCACTTTTAATTTTATTGATTTTTCCCGTGAAGTTGGATAGTCATAAGATCCGTTTGCAACACTGCCCTTTTGCTCAACAGTTTTTGGATCTGAGAAGAGAAGGATGCGGTGATTTTTGCTCTCGTCAAAGCTTTCATAACGAAATGATTTGTTTCTAGATGTAGAAGTAAATTTCATCATGATTGATCCTACTATCAAGATGGAAGCAGTCACAATAGTCTTCTGTTTCCATACCAACATTATGATGGTTTGTTGTGTAACTTGGCGTGGGCGAGCAAGCGTTGAATATCTCGTCGCGGGAAGGGGCAAAGCAGTAGAAAGCTCACGAGGGTGAAGGGGAACGAGCCTGGATGAGCTCGATCGAAAGGATGGTTCGTAGAGCGTGAGTTGTGGACGTGCTGGTTGAGGTAAAGGGACAGCCGTAGTGATGGAAATAATAACAAATGATTTGCTGCAACGATGTAAAATCGTGGGATCACTAGCGGCCGTTGGAGCCAGGAGTGTTGGAGCGGAGTTCCTTGATGGGAATCGATGGGAGCAAACAAAGGTAGCACGCGGGCAACACCAGTGGCCATTTTTGTTTGGAGTGTGCCCAACAATCCCGTTGGAAAGATCTCTATCTATGACTAGTTCAAGAAATACGAAAATGTCCTCAGAAAACCAGAAATTTCCATCGGCCCGCCATTATTTACTTTGCGCAGTAATAAGTGCGATAGCGGTGTATCTACTTCAACACTTTTCAATTTTTCTGGACTTTTCTCACGCCTCTAGTCATCTAATCCACTCCCCTCATTCCACCCTGTTCTGCAATTTTCAAGTGAGAACAGGGTGGAATGAGCGAAGCTACTACCAACCATTGAGCATTTACTTATGTCATTTGCCCCTACCAACCAATTTGCTTTTTTTGCGATTATTTTGAGTGTCGGCCATCACGAAACCTAGATAACATGAGCAAATCACTCGAAGACACCGACCGACAACACCTCCACCATGGCGACGACGGCAGCGGCTGTTACTCCATAACCATAACCGACCACATTTTTTTAAAATGGTGCGCACAGTTCCTTCGTCGCGGCTCCCCGATGGCGCCGATACCCCTATTACCGGTGGTAATGACTGGCGTCACTTCCAAAATGCAAATACCGACAATGGTGCGTGATTTATTACACAACCATCACAAAATGTTGCCACCCCTCGAAATAACACAGAAATGAACATCAACTTGGCCATGGACTTCGACGCCCTGGCTCAGCATGCCTCTCGGGATACTATTGCAGAAGGCAATTGTGCATCAAAAAATGATCATTCTAATTCTCCCATCGTTCAAAATGCGCAACTTCACAACAGTCCTGTGATTATTTCCCAGTCGCAAGATATCGCCACTGTCCCTCCATTGAATCCTTATTTGAAGCCCAGCAACTCCGTTTCTAGACACAAGCGAATGAGTCAATCATTCGATGCCGATACGAGCAAAGACTCGTCTTTCTTTGCATCTATGATGGCTACGCACTTCCCAAATGCACCTCCAGCGAAACGAGCATGTGATGGTTCAAACAATAAAGAACAATTGCCAACTCCAGTGCCACCTACTCCAACTGATTCGCACAACTCAACACCTTTCTCTTGCGACATTGGCACGATTGTGCGTCAGTGTATCAACGACTGTTGGGGATATGACCATCCCCGTCTGTTCCAAGTAGAAGCAATAGTTGATTTGGCTGTTCGTAAGAGGGATCTCTTTATGATCCGAAAAACAGGCGAGGAGAAATCAATCGTTCCTCTGACTGTTGCCGCATTGTTGCGCCACGTTACTGTTGTTGACGAAATTGAACATTTCAAATTGAGACCTGTGGGGAGGAATATGCATTCGTGCATTGTTTCTTGCTATGATAAGTGAGTCATGTTGTGCATTGGTATTCATGGTAATGTGTGAATTGTAACGATTTTACTGATAATGTTCGTGAATGTCAGATTCAAACAAGCTTCTCATAAATTAACCGTATTGCACGCGCATTCACCAAAACAAAATCCCTCCCTCCCACCACATAAACCACCATAACCATAACTATGCCATATCATCACCAGAGCTGGCAAAAACGGCCGCAAAGAATCCATCGAACACTGCTCCAACAGGCTCCAACCAATGTAAAATCCCCTACCAAAGAGCCTCCAACACCACACAAAATTGGCAATTTTCAAAACCGCCTCAATCGTGTCATGGGCCAGTGCAATGACAATGCACAGGGGATGATCATGCCGGATATGCAACATGACGCGAAGAAGATGAGGAGGGTGGAAGATTCATGGGATGACTGCATTGGACCCACTTTGCCACTACACCATCCAAATCAGCTACGCACATTGGAACCACACAACAACCAACAATAAGGTTAAAATTTGGACAACAATGCTATCACCACCGCCGCTCTTGCTATCATTCCATTCCTCTGATTGCCACTGCCAATGCAATCACCACCACCATCAGCACTGCCACTGTTATGAAAACATCAGTCTCGCCCTCGCGTTCCCACTTTGATGAGCCAGGTGGGCCTGGGCAGTCTACAAACCCAGCCTGTCTCCTGCTGATTGCCATGCAATGCCATCTTATCACCTCACCTCACCCCCCCCTTCCTTGGTGACTCCATTACCATGTCTCTCCCAGCTTCTTTTTCTTCAGCTGGGGAATACTTAATATAAGTTTCATTGTTGTGTGAAGTTGAATTGTTTCAATATCAACAATTCTATTAATTTCATTTTCCTACCGCAACTTCTCTGACAACCAAGCAGATGGTCAATGATGTTGATCATTCCCTCCCATTTTTAGTGAGTTTTTGATTGTTCTGATTTTTCTTTGGATCACAAAAATATTGCTCTAGCCAGCTTCAAACTTTCTCTGTTTCTGCAGCAGTTGTCATGGCCATGGACTCCTGTCGCCACTTCCAGATTGGCCACCTCCAGATCGGCCACCTCCAGATTGCATCAACCTTTGTCTCGGCAAGCCCCCTCCTCTGCCCTTTTTTTCGTAGGTGTGGGATCAACTAACATGAGTGGTGGATTGTTGTTTGTTTTTTTTGTTTAGTGGCTGGTGTGATCAATCTGACAAAAACTTGCTTGCAAAATTTTGGACCACAGCTGCTCCTGCCGACAGCCACTACTGAACACCATCATCTTGGCCAACTGACATTGGGCAGCAACAAATAAAACCCAACAATCAAATATGATGGTAAATTTTAAACAGAATGCACATCAGCAACCAAAAGGTAAGCATCCCAATTTTTTTTTTCAGTATCAATCAATATATAATATCTCTTTTGCCATGACCTCCCCACGTGGCATACCTTCTCAATGAACAGACGGTAGTGCTGGTGCTCGGCTGGTAGTGGGGACATGGATGTTTTGCAACTTGGGAGATTCACTGCTGCCAAAATGGGTGCTTGCTTGAAGTTTTAAGTTTGTGTGCTGGGCTCTGGATGCAATGTGAAGATTGGCATTGCAGTTTTGTAAGACACTTAGTTGGTGGGGGGCATGTAGACTCTCTTCTTGAGTGGGTAGTATACCATTATTGCCACACTGACAGTCCTATTGCTCATCAGGGAGGGATTGCTCTGGCTCTGATATGCGACAGGATGATAATGATCTCTCTGAGATCAAAAGGGGACAAAGAAATGGCATGCCAATGTGATGTCTTGACAATTGGTCATGGGGTTGGTAGATATTTTTTTCTGATTGGCTGCTACCTGCAACCTGCCACACCTGCCACCAGTCGACATGAGGGCTTTAGAATTAGAGGAGTATGTCCAACGGAAGGCTTGGCAATATTGCCCAAAAGGGTGTCAGCCACTGTTGGTGAATGGGGAACTCACTCAACTTAAGAGTGACCTATAACCTAAGGTTCCCTACAAGTACAAGTTCCTTCTCAATACTTCAAGCAAAAGTTTCTATAAGTGTCACAACTGTAGACATAAGTATATGGCTATATATATCAGTATCAGTATCAGTGCTAGTCATGGGGTGTTTGATGCAAGAGATAATGGTTGCAATGGCTAAAAAGCTGGATAGTAGTAGAAGTAGATATCCTGTTGGCACTGGTGCTATTGAATCAATGGCAGTGCATCACATTTTTGTGCAAACAACTTCATGGATATTGGGATTAGATATGGATGAATGGATCAAACGAAATGCTAATCTCTTGGTTGAAAGACACATCGTCAATCAAGTAGCCGACCTAAAAATCAAAACATCAATTTCATTCAAATATAATCAAAAACTGAATGTTGAAATAAAATCATCAATTTCATTCCAATACATAATCCAAAATTAGCCTCGCTTTTTGTATCATGGATCATAAAATGCTTTGGCTGTAATGAATCAAATAATTTGGTGGTAATTCAATTACAAATTACATCTATGATATTGTTCCAAATGCTGTGTGTGGTTTGATGTCCCATCTTTTGTGGTGGTTGCTGCCAAAAAATCTCAAAATGATTTTTACATTAGATTTAAAAATGCGACTAACTACAATTATATTCTCTGATTATTGCATATCTTGCTCATTTCATTCATATTTTGTTTTGTGTTTTTTTAATATATCAAAACAGAATGTAATGGTTGATATATAATAATAATAATAATAATAATAATAATAATAATAATAATAATAATAATAATAATAATAATAATAATNTTCGAACTAGCTCCTCATAAATAAACCGTATCTCATGCGCATTCACCAAAAAAAAACATCCCTCCGCCACATAAACCACCATAACCATAACTACGCCATATCATCACCAGAGCCGGCAAAAACGGCCGCAAAGAATCCATCGAACAATGCTCCAACCAATGTCAAATCCCCTACCAAAGAGCCTCCAACGCCACACAACAAGAAATTGGCAATTTTCAAAACCGCCTCAATCGTGCCATGGGCCAGTGCAATGACGATGCACAGGGGATGATCACGCCGGATATGCAACATGACGCGAAGAAGATGAGGAGGGTGGAAGATTCGTTGTTGAAGTGTATTGAGGGGGTGATTGAGAGGAGTCGCGTTGGGTTGGGGCCGATGAAGGAGAGGATTGAGGGTCATTTGAATTGATCTCTTGAGGCGAAAAGAGAGATGAGGTTGAAATCAATTATTTCATTTTCGTGTGATTAGCAATGTGCGCAATTTTTACTCTGATTGTGTAGGAACGTGGGAATGGGGATTCATTACAGTGGGGATATAATCTGAACAAAGAATCGTATTAGAATCGATCAATATGCAACTTTTCACTTTTATCATCTTAATCGCTGGATGTGTTATTGGCAATAATATTCTCTCTATATTTTTCACTGTGTAGTGTACTTTTCTCTCTTGCAAAATAAAACAATAAAATGAAATCCTTCCGTTTCCTCTAACATAAAATAACAAGGATAAAATGCAATGCCCGTGTCTTGAATGCGCCGTTATCTACTCATGACTTAGTGGATGCCACAAAAGTGATCCATATAATGTTTTTTTAGGTGCCAAAACATCAACTCGTAAAATCATGAAGCCAAGAGATATCTTTATACGAGATTTTGTGATTGTGTGTAAAAAATAATAATGAGTGGAACAAATATTGTGTGCAGAATGGATATGATCAAATATAAATGTTGACTGGTATTATAATATTTATATTATGCAGATTGCAATATTTCGAAAGGTGCATGTGTCATTAGATTTGCAATTATTGTTGTCTTTCAAAAGAACAAAGTGTCAATGGTGTTGATGTTGTTCTTAATGCTCATATTATTGCCATTTTTGTTGTTGTGTGATTGAAATATTTCCACCCAACTATTGCTGTCACATCATCAGGAACTCTATCTATCATTGTAACACATGTGGCAATCAAGAAACGTAAACCCAAACTCCCCCTCCAACCTCCAATTAATCTCACGTTGCGCAATTTCCCACTCCTCTCTCTTGAAACATTTCTCTGTATGAATCCTAGGACTCGGAAGCTGCGCCTGATACCCCTCCTTGAGCTTCAATTGAAACTCCAATATCAGATTTTGTATAAATGTCTTGGGAGAACGTTCCAATTCGTGCAATCTCACAATCTTGACGTTTCTGGGCACAGTTTCCATAACTTGTTTCATCAATTGCAGCTTATGCCTCCTCAATGCAAACACATTGTCATACACAAAATCATCACTAACAAATGACAAATTCCTAAAATTGCTACTCTCGGGCCAATCTCCCCATTCCATTTCCCAAAAATCTTGCAGCGTATACCCCTTCAATGTCTCATGGTGCTCAAATCCAATAAATTCGTCTCCGGGACACTCTCTCGATATATTCTTGGGATAGCACATGTGCCACGGCAAGCGATACATTCCCTCTGCCCATTCGCAGGGGGAACGTACCGCCAATATCCACAAAATGTCGGTACGTTTCGATACCATGGACAATTCATCGGGGGTGAGGAGCGAGTGTCGAAACATGTGCTTGTGTTGAAACAGGGGGATTTGGGAGGAGAAGTATTCGTGGGTGCGGGATGCGTCGGGCTGGTTGGGAGGGTGGAAGGCGGAGCGGAGGATGTTGGCAACGTAGTTGGTTCCGGAGTTGCGTTCGCCGAGGACGTAAATGTTGGTTGGTGGGGTGTTGGTGTGCAGTTGGAATTGATGCAGGCGATGGATGGAGGAGACATCATTGTTATAATCAATATTTTGTTGCTGGTGATGTTGATTTTGACGTCTGTCGACAATGCTGAGCAGTCGTGTGGCGTTCCATATTTGTTGGATTGTGAGTGCGACTGCCACTGCAAATGCAACTAGAACTATTGAGAGGTTCAGCTTTCTTTTGAAGGAGTTCATGTTTCATTTTTCATTATTTTCATTATTTCATTGTACCGAAGTGCTGGGTGTGAGGTTGTGCCATTCAACTGCATGCATCTTCACGTACGATAATCATTTTTTTATGTCATTTTTTCATCTGGACGATCGAAAATAATATTGTATCCTACGTGTATGTCTACGCCTGTTTGGGATCTCCTGCTGTATGTCGGCTGTCATTCCAACGTCGGTACAATAGTAGTAGTATTGTACGATATCGTGATAGATCGTAGATCGTGATCATCTTTGATTGATCAGATCTATCCCGTCAATGCATTTCCTTTTCCGCCCTGAATCTCTTTCGCTAAAATCAGCACGATGGACGGCATCCAATCCTGGTCCACCTTCGAACAACAGCAGCAACAGGAATCCAAATCAGCAAATTACAATGCCTCCTCCGCCACCGCCACCACCGCACCAACAGGAATTAATGCCCTCTACGTGTCCAGCGGCTCGTCGTCATACGAAAACAAAAGCAGTATTTCACCCGCGGCTTCGGCACTACTGCGTCAGGCGGCACTGACTGCCACTGTCGCCGGTGGGAATCAACAGCAACATCATCACAATCAGGATGATCAGGAGGAGGAAGAAGAAGACGAATTTAGACTGAAATTTCATTGGATAAGACCTCATCCAGCCGTGGTCTTGGCATTGGAAGATGAATGGCACATGGGAAAGGGCAGTGCCAGTGCCAGTGCCAATGACGATATCGATGCTATCAATAATACAAACAACGACAAAGAGGGTCATGTGGGACTTACCAATGTAGAAAAGGATGTTCATCCTGCAGTTGAAACATCGCGACTGATGGATGTGTATCGTTACGGCCAATGGAACAAGGGCCGACGACAATATACCGATGATGTCACTGCAAATAATGATAATAATGGTGTCAATAATGACGAGGACGACAATGATGTTGGTCATTTATTTCAAGAAAAAGTTACACCTGCAAACCAAAATTTGAAGGAGGGAAAAGTCGGGTCGCCACACAACAGTAACAACAATATTATTAATGCTAATGGCAACATGCTTCACAATCTCCCATTAGAATTGCCAAAGTTACGCATCAACTTGGCAAGTTTAGTGGAGCCTTCATTATTATCTTCATGGCTGCCGGGGGAAGATACTGGAATATCGTATGAAGGTGAAGAAACACGAGAGCCAGTTTGATGAATGAAATAACTTTATTGTCAAGTTTTAGTGTGTAGTAGGAAAAGTTGG
This sequence comes from Conticribra guillardii, assembly GCA_036939335.1. NCBI lineage: Eukaryota > Bacillariophyta > Thalassiosirophyceae > Thalassiosirales > Thalassiosiraceae > Conticribra > Conticribra guillardii. The sequence goes on from JALLAR010000816.1 coordinate 10,764, forward strand.
CTTGTATAAAAGGGATTACATCGAAGCTAAAACTTCAATATAATAATTCATAGACAGATTTAATAATATTCAAAAATATCTTGATCAAGAAGTCATGCGATAATTTCATAAATAAAGTTAAATTTCTTGTATCACTTTTAAAAATGTTCAAAAAAATGTTTCATAACCTGGCACTATTGTACAATTAACGAAGAGACTTCGATACTCAAAAAGTGTTTTCAAAACGCTTGTAACGTAGAGCCTTGATTTTAAATGTAAGCGCTTAAATCTGGGGATGCTTCTCTTTTCTTGGCATTGAAATATTTTATCCTCTTGAGATATCATGTAATTAATTAATTTCTGAGACCAATATTTGCACGGCAACGAAGACCAATTCTCTCTTTTCACATAATAATATATCATCAAAGAATGGTCTATATACTGCTTCAATATACATCGATGAAAATTCCTTAGGGACAGGATTGTTGTTGAGTCTTTTCCTTCGCCAATTTTTCATATTTCAGTTAAAAAAATGTAAAATGCTTGATATATTGAAAATGATGTGGTATTGTTGTGTGCCTTCAATTTTTAGCAATTCATTCTCATGCATCATTTCCCACTCGGTGTAACAATCGAAATGACCTCGTCACATGCAACACTATTGATGCAGGCACACTTTCCAACTCCGAGACATTCAATGACATTTCACTAATCTGATCCAATTCCGAAGAGCATCGCACCAAAACGGGAAATCGTATCTTTTCTTGGACTATTTTGTTGTTTGACGCAGAAGCTGCGGTGTCGGATAGCGACGAGGAAAGGGATAATAAACTTGCTATCGATGGTGCAATTTCGGCCTCGACGCTGACTAAACTGCTTTGACCTTTGGGCAAGTCTCCTAATTTCCATGTGACTATTCTTTTTATTTCATCCCAGTTGCCGGATCCGCGTGTGATTTGAAGGCCAGAACCTTTGAGTGTGGTAGGTATGGCTGCAACAACGGTAAAATTGGAGAGATTGCCTTGATTGCTTAGGTTGGTACGAATTTGGACACTGATGCGGCACACTCTTTGGTTGACGAGTGTAGCTTTGGTTTGAACTAGCTGAAAAAGAACATAAAAATGTTACATCACATTCAGTTGTTTTGTTTGAGAATATATAGTTAGGATGCATTCATCTGGTGTTAATTATGAAACCACCAAGGCAACAACTCACAATGGGCATATTTTGAGTCTTCTCATTCATTGAATAATTCATAATCTCACATCCAGCTACATTGGACTTGGGAATGTCGACTTTGCACTTCACTGTCTCTTCGGTATTTTTTGCTAGAAAGAAGGGCCTTTCCTTAGCTTTATCCATGAGAATGCAATAATCATTGCATTTTATGTTGGCAGCGGATGCCATGGGGCAGGTGAGTTGTAGACAAAATGGGGCATTCTTTTTGGCATCGGATGATGAGACTTGTGCCTGGTTGAAGAAGGAAGTGTGAAATTAAATGATGAGAATTAACGCCATCAACAGCGAGTGGAGAACCTCAAATTTGTCATCATTTTAATAATTTAATCATCGAAATCATAAACTCACCACAATTTTCCCCTCAACAAATAGCTGTGACATGCTAATACCTCCATTTCCATCCTTAATGGCACTAGACGAAACATCCTCGTGCAAAGATAATCGCACATTCATTCGCGGAGGAAGTGCCAAAACTTTGGAAGGACCGTCATGCACTGGCTGCTTTTTAGTGGTATTCATTGTTCTGGAGGTAGCAGTGGTGAAGCTCTGGCTTTCACATCGGCTTGTTGAGTAGCTTACGGCTGGACTTCCAGGGTGACTTGCGCTGGTGGATTTGCCTGCTGGTATGGTGTTTGATCCAGGGGTGAATTGATCGTCATCGTCAAACGAGAATGGATCGAATGGCGTCGCCATCGTGATTGACTACGTAGGATTTGGAGCAACAGCGATTTTAGGTTGGGCGGGTAATTCGTTGTGTACATATTATGATATTTTTATTTTTATCTTGCTTGCGTTCATTAAAGAAGACGAACACACGAGAACCAAAGCCTCGAAAATCCACAAAAGCCACAACCGAACGAAATGAAAATGAACAGAAAAATAATTCACAAGTTATTTACGCCAAAATTGTGGAATGAAATTCTTGTCAAACTTTTGAGTACTAGATGAGTAAGAGCTCGGCGAGAAAGAAATTGAAATGTTGGAAGTTAGCATTATTTACGAAACAACATCATCTTCTTTAGTACTCTATGGCACCATAGTAGATACTCGAGTAGTTAAAAGTCACTCTCGATGACACCTACTTCCGCAGTACTTCCGTACTCTTCCGTACCTAGATACAATATGATGTACAATGTAGAGTACAATTAAGATCGGGGACTACTACTACGACCGGGCGGGCGAGCGAGATCACCATCCTATTATTAAAGCACCAGTGCATGTGTGTCTGTCTGTCTGTCTGTCTGTCTGGTATCGAGAATTCCTATGTAGAATTCTACGATAAAAAAACGTCAGATTTCCTACGTATTT
>JALLAR010000817.1:0-12536 GCA_036939335.1 Conticribra guillardii
TTTGCGAGCGAGCTGTTTTTTAAAGGAGCTCAACCTTCTTCGAAGCTTGGATTTTTATTTTTGCTCTCTTCTAACGCATTGAGAGATAGACTTCTTCGTTACTACATGTGAATTATTTTTTAGTTTTAGAGTAGGTACAATTGTCTAAGGCCCAACTCCCCTTAATTAAGGATGTATGTAGTACATAGCATCCGCAACCAAAAGGATTGCTGGTCAAGAAGATGTGCATACAACACTACAAAACAACAGGTAGAAATTTTGGATTCGGGTACTACAAGGTTTAAGTAAGTAGAGGTACATGCATTCCTAAGTATGAATTATCTATGAGATGTGTAGTACAAAATTCTATGGTGATTTTTGATTGACAACTGACATCGCTGCATAAAAAAACAAAGAACACAACAAATTGTGCAATATCACCATGGCACTCAATTCATTGCCATGTGAGCACCCAGAGCCGAATCACCTGGCACATCACCTTGAAATGTGGTACTATAGTGGTACCGCATGCTTATTTGGTCCAAGTCGCCCATCCCGGATTGGGATTTTTATCCCGGCCAAAGTTACTAGGTCGAGATCACGTCGACCGCACAAAAAGTATGATGATACCCTGAGCTTCCTCCACAACTCTCCACTGCACACCCAATTCCACTCATTCCCCTCTTCACATCCAACAACTAAATCATAAATCATCACGCGGCTGTCTAGCACTAAGGGGTGGCTTCCTCCCATAAGTGTTGCGATCTTGCTCCTTCGCCAATGCCACGGACCACATAACAATTATCCTACCCACCACCAGCATCCCCACCACACACAACAATTCACCAGATTGTTATAACTTGCTATCTGCAAGTTCACACAACAATCATAAATTAAATGCAATGATCAACTAGAGAGTGCCTTCCTCACAAGTAGTGCTGTTGTCATCATTAACATTCCCACACCCCATAATTGTCAACAATTCACCTGCAGCAGTAACCTCACCATGCAACAATAAACCTTATTTCAATATTATTAATTATCCAATTTGTGTCGATGATTTTTGTTGATAATTTGACTCAACAATACATCTTATTTGGAAACACTTTTAATCACAATTAACACTACACAACAAATGATGATCCCAGACGATTTTAAAAATAAGTTAACACAATTTCCATTCTGATGTTGGAGTTGCTAATCAATTTTGTTCTTGGTCACTTCCCTCTGATTGCTATTTTCTTTTGTTTTATTCGGAGTGGAACAGTCGGTTTCCCTAATATTGTTCATTGTTGTGTGTGGATGAATGGGTTCCCTACTATAGTTGATTGTTGGGTGGACAAATGGACAGATGAAAGACGAAAGACCCGGGCTGTGTCATTGGAAATTGGGAACCAAAATAGCAAATGAGCCTCTTCCATGTGTGCCGCTGAGAATGCACGTCTCTTGCATGTGCTGCCAAAAATTGGCCAAACACAGCTTCAGCTTCTGTCGCAGAACTCGCTGCTGTTGGATCGAGGCAAGAGCATGACGAGCGAGTTGAAGACATGGGTCCTGCTTGGCTTAGATGGCAAAATGGTATGAATAATGAAAGAAATAAGGGTGTATTAGTTCCCTTGAACTTGTAGGAGAGATCGGGTCGATAGTTGAGTTGATGGATGGGATCAATGCAATTTGTTAAGGCGGGCGAGATGATAGTACTATTTGCTAGCTTTTGTTAGGTTAAATTAACACTTGTCACTTGTAGGTAATGAAATTATGTAAATAACTAAAACCACAATGAGTTGTTACATTTGGTGTTTAATTATTAGCTTCTTCTTATATTATTACAGCTAGCATTAAAACAGCAAAAGTGGATATGATAATTACATTACTGTATTCATCATCATGGAGTGGCATCATGGGAGCGATTGAATTGGAAAAAAATTGATCATCTCGAAGGCCAATTTTGTGAGTGTTTTCCGTAGATGCAGCACAACACACAGTAGTACCAAAAAATGATTTTGAAACTGTTCAGGTATTCCGTAAGATGCCTGTTTTGAGACTTGTTTGTATGTAGGAATGTGTATAACTAGACGTCACTATGGTTTTTCCGCACCTGTTTTGTCATGACAAGTATCAACCTTCCTATGACTTCAGTGAAACAGGAGTGCAACGCCACCATTTGGGATGACATTTGGTTTGCAATAAGATTCTCTCGTCAGCCTGCCAAAAGAGATCCCTCAATGGATCATGCCGACTACCGGTGGATGCTTGTTGATGACTTTGTGGAGAACTCCAACCACCATTGTACAACTACCTACTTCTGGTCAGGCATCTGTGTAGATGACTCTATGATTAGATGATATGGTGTAGGTGGCGATTGGATCAATATGGGCTTGCCTTTTTACGTGGCTCATGAACGGAAACCAGAGAATGGGTGTGAGGTGCAGGATGCGTGTGGTAGAATATCTGGAATATTGATGAGGCTGAAGATTGTTAAAAAGCTGGAAGAGGCCGAACTGTATGTGGAGGCAAAAGCACAGAATAATCCTGCACTGGAGAACTTGTTGAATCATGGGACGGAGGTTCTCCTGGAACTGTTACGTCCATGGAGGAAAGCAAGTGGTCCCTGTTGGTTGAGAGTGAAGTTTCAATATAAGGTAGCTAATCTTTTAATTGAACTCAAATCAAGTTCACGTCGGTGTAAAAATAGTTTTATAATTACGAAATAATATTTCACAAGTTTGATGGCAGGCGGTGGATTATCCAAAAACTCTCCTCCTGATACTGACATGTCTCCAGGGAAAGTATCATTGTCCTCAGAGTCCGACTCAGAATCTGATACAATGGGTGCTAAAGGGGGTGGCTCATCATTATTATCTCCAAAATCAGGGCTGGGTGTGTGATCAACCCATTTTGAGCGCTCCCACTCTTTAGTTATTTGATGTTGATGGCCAAGTTGTTCCTTGTGAGCACAGCGGTCTGGCTCATCCAGCCAGACTTCATCCAAAGGTGGGGGAGTATAAACCAACTCTCCATCTTTGTCTCATTCTTCCTCAACATAACAGTCGTTATTGTGTTCAAAAAGCTGATTGCAGATTGCATCAGTAACAGCATCATTTTCACCGGAGATTAACACAGTCTGAAACAAGTCATCAAAAACAAGATGGTATTGTGGAGAAATATACCCTGTTGTGAGATTTCGAACATTCGCTACCAATGACAAATGTTCCTCAGAAAAAACCAAAAACTGAGCAAGGCAAGAACAATGATTCCATTTGGGAATTTTCTTTCCGTCGTGTAGTTTTGGATCAAGCACAAAAACTGGACAACCCCAAATGTGAGAACGTAGTAGATCTCGATGGTCGGTCTTTGTTTTTGTGAGAAGTTCCAGTGGTGATAACCCGGTCACCCTATTCGGCAAACGGTTATACAACCAAGCAGCATGCTTGACAGCAAAGGACCAAAGGAAAAGATCATCAACCCCACAATCGCTCCAATGTAAAGAGACATGAATGAAAAATGTACACGCCATATACATGATTGTTTGAATGGCGCGCTCTGCATTGGCATTTTGATGTTGAGCGCCTACTCCAGAGAAACTTTGAGACTGTTTCTTGTCTTTACAGTCGTCACGAAACATGTCGGCGGTGAAGACACCATTGTCACTATGGATATGGAGGTGCTTGAGCTCAACTGCTGCCGCATCCCAAAGCCATTCCTCAAAACGAACTTTCACCATGACAGTTTTGCCTGCTCCCAAAGAAACCTGATTTTCAACCCAGATTATTCCTGTGGCTGCATCTTGAAAAACGGTACCACCATGAAAGCGGTGATGAGCTGCCTCATGACCAAATCCTGAGGGTAATCGTCAAGGCGTTTTCACAACAAATTGATCTGCTGAAACCATGTCACCCACCTCATACTGATCCCAAGATAGAATTGCTTCCTTTTCAGGTACAGCTATATTCTTGACCACTCCAGCATTTTGTGACGTAGCACGTGCAAGCCTACACGAAGCACACTTTGGCACGGCACAACTTGTAGTGGAGGCAAACTTAGGCTTGATAACAGGCAGAGTTATGGTGTAGACTCCTTTAGAATCCTTCAACTTGTGCTCACGCATCAGTTCTTGGATGTGATACATACTCACACCTAACTTCCAATGCCACAGAAGTAATTCTTTCTGAGGACCAGACAAGTTTTCGTTGTCGCCAGTGCCAACACAAGGACAGCAGATTTTAAAGTATTGATCAAACTCATGTTCAACTTTGGTTTAAACGAATTGGGGAGTAGTGAGCAAACCAGTAAATGCATCAAGCTGGCGCAATCCCAAGAGAGTAAGCTTGGATGAAAAGTGTAATCCAATATCTTGCTTTCCGCGTAGAGTAACGGCTGAGATGTAAACCATGGAAAGGTTTGAACCTCCTTTTTTGATTGGTATCACAATGGTATGATTCTTCAAGATAAGGCAAACTTCAGTAGATGTAACTGTGCTATGTCCGCTGTGCATCTGATGATATGTTTGCAGGCTAAAAAGGCATATGTCAGAGGTTGGAAGATGGTAAGAAATACAGGGAAGATTAATGTCTTCTCCCTTGTCATTCTTGAACCAATGTATTGTTGTCCCCATTCCAATGAATTTGTTGACCTTTGTGACATCCTTGACAGGGATATCACATTCCACGTAGTCGATAAAGTCAGCTTTAAAAGGGGTCAGCCCAAACGAAGCTCCAGTATCCCAAGCCAGCAGCATGTAAAGAAATGCCTTACTATACTCTTTGTCAACACAAGACTCCAGTGCAGCTTGCATTAAATGAAGTCGGTTCAGTGTTTGTTGAGCAGAGTTGAAATGATCATGGTCAACAGACAGCGAAGATAAGAGCTTTGGAAGTTGGAGAAAATCCTGTGTTCCATTACAAAAGGCAGTCAATAGCTCATCGGAGATTGGTGTAGGTAGATGGAAAGATGGATCTCTTTTAGGAGTAAGGAAAAACTCATGTAGGACAACATGGCACCTCCAATAATGATATTTTGCTTTCTTCTTTCTCCTCCTCCGGCGCCGATGCTTGGAACAGTGAGGCGAAGGAAATAAGTGACCATCAAGTCGTGGCGGGCGTTGGCCGTTGCGGCGGCGGCAGCGAATGATAAGACAATAATGTAGACGGCATCTCCTCCACTTCTTTTCACAAAGGCGACGTCTCTGAGTCTTTCAGTGGCGACGTTGCACAGGTGGTGTATACGTCAGGGTGTAGCATGATGTAACGAAGGTGGTGATGATAGGAAATGGCTGCCAAGATGGTGGCAAAGCCATACAAATGAGCACTAACAGAGTGATCCCATAAAAACGTAAACAAAAACGTAGAAATCCTGTGATGGTAGTATATAGTAGGGGCCTAATGCGCACAGGTATGCACCGTCCCACTATTCTAACAGCTCCATCAATAAACTACCGAGAGCAGCAACCTCAGAATTTTCAGAAGTGCGTTCATGATGTTTGAGAACGGATGTCTATTTCTTTTTGTCAATCATGATTTGATTCTCGGAAAGAGTCAAAGAAGAAGCAGATGGCGCCAAAGTGCCTTGAACAGAGTTCGAACTTTGCGGCGCAGTGCTAGGCGGAGCAGGAGCATTCTCATTCATCAACTGAGAGTAAGGATGCTGTGGTGGGAGCATTGAAGGATAAGCCGAGGGAGTTGCTTTGTATTTTCCATGAAATTTGGTTGTATGCATCTTGTTCCAACCACAACCCTAATTGCAATGCATATGCCAAACTCCGTCGAATTTAGAAAGGCCCGAATTGTTTGTGATATCCTTTTCCTTTTTATCACTGCCATCATTAGTACCCCACTTTTTACGCTGGTAGGTACCTCCTCCTCCGTTAGATCCCTTTTGGTCTTTCTCGTCATCATACTTCTTTTTATTTTCTTGAATCCGAGACTCATCTTTTGGTTTACGACATTTGTTCAAGCTGTGATTTCCTCCACAATTCCAACATGAATTAAAATGCTTGTGTTTGTGGATGACATTCCATTTGCCTGCAGTGCACAATGAATTATAAAGATCGTTGGTCTCGTGCAAAATAGTCTTGATTAGATCGAGAGTACTAGCTCCTCCAGAATGTTTCTGATGGATATGCTTGATACACTCTTCGGTCGCTTGAAACTCAAATGTTGATTTAAAATTGTCACATGAACAAATCGATAAGCATTTTAAAATGTCCAATGGTGCCTCCTCCGGAAGGGAACTGACTAATAGCAACAGCCTCTAGCTGCTTCGTCATCACGCTGACGTTTTTGTCTTGAATTTTAGATAATCCCTTCTCCCTAAAGTCAACAAATGTCATCTTGAGGGCAGATACGACGTCCGTCATCATCTGGAACATTTCGTTCAGCAGGAGATATAAAAAGACAACTCCCCCTTTCTCCGTTGGCTCCAACATTTCATATGTACTGTTAACACATTGGCAGAGCTCGATGGTGGACGAGTTGTAGAGTTAGTCGTACAGCCACTGACTCGTCTGGCGTGTTACGGCTCCTCCATATTTGTTTGAGTCCTGCTGCTAATCCAGCGCGGTGCTTTGGCTCAACTTCGTCCAATGCTTGAACATATTTGATTTATTGAGCCCCCATTTACACGATGGATGAGTGGCAGTGACGTCGCAGTAGTCTGGAATTTTCAGAATGTCCAAGAGGTCGTATTTCTCACAGTGACCTTTGGCAATTGCCAGCTTCGGGTAGTTGCCTATGAACTGCTCTTGAATATTTTTATATTTGGTGTTGCCAGAGTCGGATTCACTGTCATGACTGTTGGCAATAAAGTGTTTCGCGGCACCAAACTTAGTCTCCATTGCATTGGTGATAAGTTGGTAGGACCTCGAGTACTCCTTGGATCCTTGAGCCCATCTATTTTCTTTTGCGATGACAGCTTTATTCTTTTCGAACGTCTCCTCGGCTACTGCTGTGAGATCCAAAAAATACTCCAGCAACTTCATCGTTGTTGGATTGGTTGTAGACGTCATGGTACTAGTTCCCTGCACTGAAATAGCAACCTCTGAAGTCTCGTATTGTTCTTCTTGTTCTTCGTCCTCACTTAACGATGGGGAAGAAGCACTATTATTTGCATAATCGGACAGTGAAGCCGATTGGCGTGATGGTGGTGACTGTCTGCGATGCGTTCGTAGTACAGTCGGTGACTGAAAAATCCCCTCTTCTATCTCTTGAAGATTATCGTAGTTCAACAACACCATGTCTTCTTCGGAGCTGAGGTTTGGTTCAGTCTCGTTCTCTCTATCCATTCAAGAGAGAGCGCAATAAATTCATTCACGATGGCAGCGCAAATCCAAATTTGTAGGTTTTGCGTTGGCAACGGCTAAAACTTGTAACGAGGTCCTTGTTTTGTTGCTTCACGCAGTAAAACGTTGAGATTCCTTGGACTCGTAACCTGTTGGTTGAGGGTGAAGTTTCAATATAAGGTAGCTAATCTTTTAATTGAACTCAAATCAAGTTCATGTCAGTGTAAAAATAGTTTTATAATTACGAAATTATATTTCGCAAGTTTGATGGCTCCAACCACACTTTATCTCACTCAAGTGGGTTCTCGCCAAGAACATCATAGAACATAAAATAACCAATGATATACCTAGACATTATTGTATTCAGATAGATACAATAATGTCTGTACCGTATGTACAATTAGTACCTAGATAATAAAACAAAAACTTCATTCCAATATTTCCTCTATTTCTCCTTTTCAGGCAGAAATAATGGAAGGTGTGAGTGGTCCTCCAGGGGCTCACTCAACAGTCCCCGTATATGTATTGCTGCCGACTCCTTCTTTGCATCAGTGCAGGCTGCTGAGAAATGTTGGAGGAGGGTTTTGGTTTTGATTTCCTTGGACTGGTGAAAACTTGCCATCGTCAATTCCTGAAGCAGTTTCTGGAATGCTTGAAATTGCCACCGGGGTGGGGTCACACACGGTTGCTTGTTGCAAATGACAACAATGCGGCAATGTGTCATTGCTTGCAACAATGTGGAGTGATCGTGATAGGAAGTTTTTCATCGGCACATGTGAAGGCTCAAACCCTGGGATACCAAAATATCGGATGCGTTGGAGACAGTTGGAAGATACAAACCTGAATACAAATCCAGTTAGAATGATGATGGAAATAGTTGAATCATATTTTGGTTTTTGTTCCCAGATTGATGAACTGAACAGGCATCGGCTTACAACCAATGATAATAGTAGTAGTATCTAGTAACTAGACTCAGCAGCTCAAGCTTCTCTTCTACTTCTAACAACCTTTAAATTCTTTTTTTGTTTTAAAAGTTGAGAGCACAAACCTTTTCTCTCTAGAAACCTGAATTTTTAAATACTTTTACTATTTGAAAATGATGTGCTGCAAACAGTAAAAAGTAAAGTATAGGTTTTTAAATTAGATTTTTTTAGTTTTAAAATGAAAACAGTTGGTTTTTTTTGTTTTCTTGGTGGACGGACACACACACAGACACAAAGACACACACACACACACACACACACAAACCTTTCACATAACTTTTGCAAGTGAGCTATTTTTTAAAGGAGCTCAAAATTCTTCAAAGCTTGGATAATAATTATGATTTCATTTGAAAATTGGCAGTGTGTGTCTGTAGCTAATGTATTGTAGCCCTCCAAGGTTGATTGTTGTACTGTGCGATGGGTGGATAAGGTGCTCCTGCTTCGGCATGGCGTATTTTGCCTTTTGCCAGGCATAAATAATTTATTTAATCAGCTGGCCACCACCATCAGCCGATTTTGCCATTGTGGTGTTTTTGGTGATGCATCAAGAGCATAAATAAAGTACATATTACGATAAATAGTATGTACTTATTTTTTCATTTGTGGTGTCAGCTCAAACTAGAGTGCAATACTTTGCACTTTGCTATATTAAATAAACTGATAACATTCAAAAAAATAAAAAAATAGCTCACATGATCTGATTAAAAGATGCAGTGTGAGCTATTTTCTAGAAAGAGAGTGGCCAGTATAAGCTCTTAAAGACGTGTAAAAACGATGTGTAACACAATTCATTGTGTCACGGGTCCATGCAGTGTTAGAAATAAGTAATACTTAGAAGTCAATAAAGTGCACTTATTTTCATAAGTGTAACAAGTAATCATAAGTAGAGGGCACTTTCCACTACTTATCACTTAGATGAGTAAATGGAGTTGTGCTGTAATTTACTTAACCTGGTGGCCAAATGAGCTTGTGGTGTTCAGCAACTTATACTTAACTTAATAAGTTAACTTAGGATTAGTACAAAGTCACATATATTTTAAAAGGGTATGCCATCTAAATGGCTTAAATAATTTTTATTTGTCTACAAATAGTTCAATCCTAATTTAAAATAGATATATGATTAGATAAATATGTACTATCTTTACACATGTTAATGTGTGATGCACGTATTGCATATTATTGGTGAGACAACATCAAGCAAACCTCAAACACGAACAATATGCATTATCTGCTGCCTGTGTTTAATTCTTCACACAGTCGCATAGTGAATAATGTTTGATTGTTATGTTGCTTTTATTGTTGATGTGTTATGTTTGATTGCTGTGTTGTGTTCATTGATGTAAATAATTATTATCCCTCATTTTTGTTTATTGTTTCATAAAACTGAACTCAATATCATTTCCTGACAGTTCAGAATCAATGACTAAGCCGTACCAACCACCAACCAACACTACCTCATGTACCAACCACCGGCCAACACTACAACATTATTTACGCAAGGACACAACCAACCCGGATGTCCCGCACTGTCTTTTTGTGACACTGGCCTACAACATCATTCTCTACTCTTCTTGATACTGCCGTGTGACAACAAATCGACGACTCACGGTCTTCTACTCTTTGTACTTTGTGACACTGCTTTGTGACACCATTGTCTACTCTGTGTGATGCTAAATCAACAACTTGTGAGCCATTGGGTGTGAACGCACATTGAAAAGGCATAGGTGAGTGCCATTTTTCTGTTGTATTATCATGGTTGTGCAGTTTTGCTTTATTTTGTGAGGCCGGGTGCAAGAACAAGAGAAAATGGTATTATTGTAATACTATCTTCTTGTGTTGATAATATAACATGGGATACATAGGATAATTGTGTTAACAATTTAATATACATAAATAATTATCATAAAAACAAGTGATCAACTGCAACTGTGAAAATTGGCATAAGTGCACTTATATTTTTTTCATAAGTGCACTTATAAATTTAAATAAGTGCACTTACCATTTTGAGATTACTTACTTGTTTTTTTCATAACTAAAGACAAAATTCAATTGCTTACACTGAACTTAAATATTGCTCAAAAATGATAATAATAATAAAATTGAAATTTTAGAGTACATTTAGTGGGACTTCTACAGTCGAAACTCCATGGCGAGTTGGTTACCTAAATTGCACTTATGGGGCGCGAAGTGCCCCAAGACGAGACCATGCCGTGCTCCCTTGCACTATTCTGGTGAGTTATTGGTCCCCAGAGTTTTATCATTGTGCATCATCATGCCTGAGCCCATTGGGCGGGGTGGGCCCGAAGGGCCCCCCAGCTCCTGCATCCATTCTACGCGATGTGAAGTGGTGATTGCAGGAGCATGATTAACTACATTGCCAGCATGAGCGAAGCTCGCTTGTTGGTCTTTTTGTTTTGCAATGAAGTATTGCGGGATCACCCATTGTCCCACTGCTTTGTGTTTGCATTCTTTCTTGTAACATGATGGGCTTTGTCAAGTACTAGGGTCAGCTGGGCTCGTCGCCATGCTTGGGACTTCACTTGTAGACTGTCTAAGTCATAGTCAATCAGGAAGTAGTGCCGATAGTCAAGCAGCTCATGGTGGTATTTCTCGTACCATGAGAGGCGTTCAATCATTTGTGTTGTTTCCGCAGACACCACATGGTTCTGGGGTTGGTATAGGATGCCATTGCGGCAATGCCATATGGTTTCACAAAGTTGGTCCCAAATGAGGGCCAGAATATCATCAATGCATTGTTGAGGGTATATGATGTTTGGACAGGAGCGAATGGCCTCGAACCACTGGGTGGATAGAAACCCAGTAGCCATGCGAGTCAGTCCAATCTGGCGCTGGGATTTGATTGCATCGCGGATGGTTGGGTGACAGTCTGGGCCATCTAGGTCAGGCGGAGTGGGTGTGGGATGTGTGGTGTGTCGGAGCACCCAGAGGATGGCATGAAGGACTCAAAGTGGTATTCCTTGTTGTCTTCCTAGGCGAAGGATAGCTGCTACACCATCATCTCGTGTCTTCCGAAGGAGTGGATGATCACAGGATAGGAGATGGTTGAAGGTCTCGTCCGCAGCACCACAGCCTGGACAGACATCAGTTGTAGTACCATGGTGCCGCCAATTGTGTCCGACCAGTAGCCATCTCCATAGATTGCTCAAAAATGATAGATTTGGCCAACTTACAACTTATGTAAGTAACACCATGCTTGGCACCCTCTAGTGGCTTAGACTTAGAGCTTAGAGGTGTAGTCATCATCTAGCGAAGACGTGGTCCATAGTTCGAACCCTGCACCTGGTGTGGGTAGTACCCAGTGTCTCTCCACCTGTCCTATGGCTATCGCTTGTCTTTTGTGACACCTGCACGCGTACATGGGTACGGTGTAGACGCCGGGGTAGTTACCCCGTTTGACCCATACTATATCTCTATGCTACGCCAATGCTTATTACAGGTCCCTGCGCACAGCGCATACCAGTGTCAAGTTAGCAGCACGTGAACACCTGGACAATTGCCCATATTGCCCAGGTACCACATGAGCTCAATTGCCCCGTACCATGGCCACGTACACAGTGTGCACGAGAGTGTGTAAAATGACCAGTAACAGCCAAAACCAATGACCTAATGCGCTACCTTAATAGGAAGGCAGCTAGGTCTGAGACCTTAGGTTTCAGTAAGGAGCGGAGGTACGTCACGGCTCCCCTGCAAACCCTCCCCTCACAATATCTCAGATCATCAGTCTATCTGTCCCCCCAGCCCCCAGGAGGAGCTGGTGGATGTGAGATGACGTGGGAGGAGCGCGGATCATGGGGTCGAGTAGGGTTCCTGCGTGACGTCTCTGTATGAGAGGGTAGTAGCTTTGTGATTGGTATTGCCTCATTAAGTGAATCCCCTCGTGACCAGTGGGCAAGACACACACACACACACACTTACACTTACACCCTCTAGCTCTAGTGGTGTAGAGGTATAGTCGTTGCCTAGCGAAGTCGTGGTCTTGAGTTCGAACTCGAACCCCTACCAGGGTAGTAGTGCTTGAGCTATCGCACGTTCTTTTGCAACACCTGCGCGCGTTCATGGGAATGGCGCAGACGCGGGGGTAGTGATCCTGTACGACACATACTATAACTCTACGCCACGCCCGAGGCATAATATGCATACCAAGTGTCAAATTAGTACTAGCGCGCACACACCTGACAATTGCCCATATTGCCCAGGTATAGCACGAGCTCATGATCGCACGGTACCATGGCGACGCACTCCGGCGCGCACGAGAGTGTGTAAAATTAACTAATCTG
>JALLAR010000818.1:0-14598 GCA_036939335.1 Conticribra guillardii
ATCAGTTTTCTCGAGAGAAAAGGTTTGTGCTCTCGACTTTTAAAACTAGAAAAGACTTTAATGTTGTTAGAAGAGAAGCTTGAGCTGCTGCGTCTAATTGAAAGATAGCAAAAGAAATAGCTCGTGAAAAATTAGTTCTTTTTCTACTAGTACTTTTTATGTCGCAGGTCGCAGGTCGCAGACTCACGACAGCCACGAAAAAAATAAATGGATGTGAGTGTGATGTGTGATGTTCACAATGCAATGGGAGTAATTATTATTATTGATGGAGAGACATCACGCCACCATCACAATCTCGATGTAGTAATCAAGCCAGCCACTTCAGACGACGTAACCAACAATCTCATCAATTAACTTGTAGTATTGTATTATCTTGCCTCTCAACACAATAGCATCCAAAGAGAATGGCATTAGTACCACTGAAACAATAAAGGTAGACACGACAACAACAACACCAGCAGCAATAACAACAAAGACAACGACAACAATGACGAACACACCCGACGATCCCCTCCCCACAACCCTCCGCGAAAACGACCACTTCCTCCTGATATTCGCCGACAATCGCCAAATATTCGCCCAAGCCCTCCCCAAATGGAAATCCGCCAAAAACAATCCCTCCGCGTGCACCGCCTGTAAAATTAACAAACGAACGTATGCCACCCATCATTTGATTGGACTTTCGTATGGGACGGTGTTGGAGGTGACGAGGGATAGATTGGTCGCTTTGCCGGACGGGGAGGATTTGATTCCGGGATTGAAAGGGATGGGAGTGGGCGGTGCCGGTGGAGGTGAAGTAGTGAATACTGTTTCTGAAATAAGGAAGGATGGAGAGGAGGGTTCGAAATTGGAATCGCCATTGAATAACAACAACAACAACAACAACAACAACGATAATAATGACGATGATGATGCCAATACGAATGCCAATGATAATGCCAATGAACAAACGCAAGCACATCCATCCTCCACCGACACCAACGTCTTCGCCACCGACAACCGCCACCTCACCGACGACAACACCTCCCAATCCCTCACCCAACGCCACCTCACCCAACTCCAACAAACCCAAACCCCCGGCTCCCACATCATCGCCGCCCTCATCTCCAACTCCGCCACCTTTGCTTCCAAAACGGCCTTTTCCCAAGCCAAGTACATTTCGCGCAAACAATTGAAATACATGCCCCGATGTCGCATTGTACGGATCACGCCGAGTTCCTTGTGCAGTGCCATGTTTCTCAAGGATGCGAGGCGCATTTCCAATTTGAGGGAGGATACATTGGGGGCGATTTTGACGTATTCGAATATATGCGCGGGGAGTCGTGTGATGGTGATGGATACGGCGGTGCAGGGGCTGATTTCGGCGAGTTGCGCGCACAAGATGGGGGGGTATGGGAGTATCATTAGTTTGTTTGTGGGGCAGCAGCCGAGTTATTTGGATGTGGTTCACAAGATGAATTTGGGTTTGAAGGGGAGGGATATGATTAAGTGGGTTCAGGTGGGGGAGGTGTTTGGGGATTATGAGGAGAAGGGGAGGCAGATGGAGAGGTTGAAGGAGTTGTTGCGACAGAGGGCGATAAAGAATGATGAAGATGGTGATGGTGATGGTAATACTTCTAACGGAGAAGGAGAAAAAGAAGTCGTTCTAGATGTGGAAAAGAGGGATCGGGAAAATATATCCTGGCCACCGCCGTTGCAATCCCATACAAGAGAATATATTTTGAGGGATATGAAAACAGAACGTCAGATTGTAAACTTTCTGGATAGGAGGAGTGCACGATTTGCGAGAAAGTTGACAAGGCATTCCATGTTGGAATTACGAGAGATTGTGGATTCGTGTCGGGATGATGAAAAGGAGGAAAATGAGTTGTCTTTTGTGGAAAATGGTACTGGTGATGATGGCAATAGCAAGATGGAGGTGGATGAGACAGAGGAGAGTAATGTTGGTGATAATGGTGAAGGTAATGATTCAAAGGAGGAGGCAGTGCCATCAGTTCCACCATTAGTACAACCCAACAAGAATCCAACAACACCACCACTACGACAATGTGACTCCCTCATCATCGCCACCAAATACAATCCAACCACAACCCTCCTACGCCTTCTACCCTACCTCGCCCCCTCCTGCCCTTTTGTCATTTACCACGAATTCCTCGAACCCCTCCTAGACACCTTCCGCCACCTCCAAAACATATCCGCAACCACCACAGCCACCAGCGATATTGCCAGCCGAGAATGCTCCCAAGATATCAACACACGTAAAAATGTCGCCATTAATCTGCGTTTGACGGATGTTTGGTTCCGCGAGTATCAAGTGTTGGAAGGACGGACTCATCCGAATATGAACATGAGCCAAAATGGTGGATATTTGTTGATGGGGACGAAGTTGTGTCCGAGGACGGGAACGAATGAGTTGAATGAGGAGAGGATGAAGGAGTTGAGGGCGAAGATGGGGAGTCGGAGGACGAATAAGGCGAATAAGAAGAGGAAGAATGAGACTACTGCTACTGCTAATGGGGCTGGAACGAATGTTGAGTATAAGCGTGCAATGAATTTAGATGAGAAGTAAAGTTGATTACATTTCAGTGATTCAAATATAGTTGCAGGTAAAGTTACTCTAAAATATCAAAATATTAGGATCTTTATTTTTAGATTATATTTTTTCTTGTGATTTTTAGTGTTTTGATAAGTCGTCCAGTTATAATGGCTGGTAACCAAATCCTCCATCGTGAATGGGATCACTCACATGAAATAATGTAAGGCACTTTATACTTTTTGTTATGGTTGCACTGGTTTCTGCTGCATTATTTGTTGTTGTCGTTGTCATGTGAGTGAGTTGAGGTGAGTCAGCTGTTGTTGCTTGGATGCGATAGGCGTGCGCGAAGCCAGAGCGGTTCCGATGATTGAAGCCTTTCTTGAACAGGAAATCATCACGGTGTCATTATCAGTACCAGCATCAGTATCAGGGTCGGTACCAGCATTACTCTCAGCCTCAGTGTCAGTGCCTGTATTGGTCAAGGACTCACTGAGGTTGCAATTGACCGGATTAAGAGCCAGAATGTCCTTGTAGCTCTCTTGGAACAGAAGCCGGAACTCGCACATGGTGACGGGCTTGCCATATATGGAGTCAAGACCCTCATCACTGCCCCAGAGGATGGCACACTCATGTTGGAAGGGCATCCCGTGGTGTCCGCTGATGGTGGCATTGCAGTCCCCGGTGTGGTAGGTGGGAGCTTTCTTGGGAGCTATGCAGCAACAGGTTGATGTCATAGTTGCATCCACTCTTGTGCGACAGGAAGTAGGCTGCCATGGCATATGGCATCTGCCTCCAGCTCGCAGAGGTGGGTGCCTTCAGGTGTCCTGCTCCTGCCAGAGTCGAAGAACTTGCCCCACTGGTCCTTGTCCAAGTCATTGCCTTCAAAGTCCATAATGAACTGGATGGTGTGCGCGAATTTGTGTGCATGTAGAATGATGTTTTCATGCCAGGTTCCCAGGTCCAGCCACTCGTTGAAGTCAAAATCCCTGTCTCCAAGAAAGATGAACGATGATGCTGCTGTTCCAGTAGCCAAAAAAATTACTGAAGGGCTCAAAGTAGGCATTCAACAAGAGGGCTGAGTTTGAGTAGTTGTTAGGGTTCTGTTTCAATGGCCAAGTGAATAGTGTTCACCGTCGTGTTCAGGTTCTTGTCAGTCATCAGTGTTTTGTTGTAGCCATTGGCAAGGTAGTCCTTGAGCACAGCTGCCTCCAAATTGTCTTGGAGGACCTCAGAGTGCACCCCAACCAACAAGATGGGCAGCCCCCACGTGATGGTTTTCCAGAAGTCAATCAGCATGTCATGCTATGCAAGGAATTTGTCCATGTAATCACCGCTCCGACCAAAGACCTTGCCATTTGGGGTGTCTGCATAGGTTGGAAAGTTCAACCCAATGCCAGCGTATTGATCTCAATGTACTTGCCATGAGGGTACTTGACGTTGTGGGAGAGAGACTTGTAGATATCATATGGCGGACCCAGGACCTCCATGTCGAACTCCATGCCAGCGCTGTTGATTGAAGCTGACGAGCCAGGGTCTGCTGAGTGCACTGATATGGGTTGTTCCTGCAGTGCATCTGGCAAAAACGAGGATGGAGTTGGCGTTTCTCAAGATACTGCTGTGCAACGTTTTAGAAGAGGAGGAGGATTACGCCACTGCCGTTGCACTTGTAGTTGACAACATCACACCAGCTCCAATTAACACCAGGAAGAGGGGGTGTGACATTATGTCTGATTCTGATGGCACGTAAATCAAGGGAGGAAACAGATATTATTATGAGACACAATCCCTTGTGATAGTAATGTAGAGATACTATGGTACATCAGATATGAATTGCGCCGCGCACCATTTTTTACTTGCCAATGATCTGCCAACAATTTCTGCGGATAGTCATGCCTAATATTATATTTTAACCTAGCAGAAGTACTAACTCTACAGAAAAAAAACAGGGGAATTGGATCGACAAGCCATTGCTATTTTTGAAGATCTTGGCAACCACAGCCATGCAGGATTGATACACGTCAGCCTGAGTTTGCGGTTACACTGTATGATGTAATGACCACAATTTTAGGCTCATTTTTGTTAATGAGTACTACTACCTATTACTCTACCTATTATTGGTTGCTTGGTCACAGTCGTGAGGTGTAGAGTATCTTCTAGAGCCTTACTATCTACTTCTTGCGTTGCATATCCCAAATGTTTTGATGTGTGTTACGCCCACACGGTAAATATTTAATATTTTGACTTGAAACGTGTTTTTAGGCAATGATTACTGCCTTTTTACATAGAATTGTTGGGCAACAGTTGTTGCCCAGATTCTTAATATGCATTACTTAACATATTCATGAGCAGATGCTAGATGTTTATGTAGATATCAAGGAGTTTTAGGCAATGATTGTTGCCGATATTTAGAACTGTATGAGAGTGACATATGATATAAGTATGTGAGCGTACTTGTACGGAGAAATATTAATTACTCTGAATAACTTAAAGCACTATTATACGATACTTACGCATAGTAAAATGAGTACTAGTTCTATGTAGGTCGGTACTGGCCTTTATGTTCGCTCTTGTCCCGACTCCGGACTCCCGACTCCCGACTCCCGACGTGCCTTTTTTATCTCACTCATGAGTTATTTGAGCCCACAGCAAATCCAAGTATACATACGACCACCACCAACATGTGCAGTGCAGCAAGGGGATCTCAAAACTGTGTTGTGCCTCATCTACAAATTAAAATTGAAAAAAGTTACTGTAGAAAATGTGTTTTTTCTGGTATGATGAGGCGACAAAAATAATTGATTGAAATGAGTTATCATGTAAGCTTCACTAATTATAATTTGGGGGCGCAACCCATATTCATCACCAGCTCAATGAGAGGATCATTTAAGCATATGCAACTGAAACCATATTGTAAGTGTAAGTACCATGGTTGAAGAGAATTAACATGTGGGAAATTTTTGGCAAGGGTGACCTTGCGGTTAGCCATGAATTGTTGTTCAAAGCATGCTCCACCTCCCATCATTTTGTCTTTGTCACCTGCCTCCAACTCCCTTGCTCTGCATCCGTTCCCTCTGTCTCAACCATTGACGTCTGCTCCTGTCTCCCTTGCTACACCAGCATCCATCTCGATCGACCGCATGCTTGTTGCATTTTATGATCTCAGTTGATTGTTTTGTTTTTATTGTGTGGCGTCTTCATAGTACCTCCAGCGAGAGAGATCGTGATTGCATCTGGGCAACAAAATTGGGTTGTCGGTTCTGCTTTTTGCCACCATAGTGAGGTCAGAGGCAACAAAGCAGTGATAGAAATAGAAGCCACAATGCTCCTCCTGAGGTGGCAAATGAGCGTTGGTGGGAGGATGCAACCCGGAAGAGGCAGCACCAGGTGGAGGAAGGGAATTGAATGAGAGGTACAAGCAGATGCGGACGGTCAGTGGGAGAGATGAGAGAAGATGATATTATTTTGAACGACATCAACGTCAGCCATAAATGTTAAAAGAAACATAAGAAAGGTAATGTATGTGATCAAGATTATAAAATGTGCATCATTACCTATTTTGTTTAGTCATTAACTCTGTTCAATGTTACCGTAATCAGTGTGCGTTCACGCAGATGCGAATAAAGCGTGCCAAGCCCTGAAAAACGCAATTTCATGTATCTTCCAGATTGTTGTTATTATCATTGCCATCAGCATTGTCATGATTCTTATAATAAAATTCTAATTATAATATCATTATTATTATTATTACTGCCACTGCAGTTGTTATTGTTGCTACTATTGTTGTTTCAATTGTTTTGTTTTTGTATTTGTTGAACTATGAATTATCATTACATTGTTAGTAGTAGTAGTGAATCGGTCCATGACCAAGTTGATGCTGGGTGAATGTGTGTCTGCTTCTGCTTTCAGCTGCACCAACAAACAACAATCAACAATTTGATATGTATTGTTTTTTATAAGTTATCCAGTTATAATGGCCGGTAATCAAATTGTTTGTTGTAATTGCAGATTATTCACATACAGACTTTAGGCACTTTTTTGTTATTTTGCAATTGTTGCTGTTACTGTTGCTTTAAGGTTTGTTTTGTCACATTTTAATGAGTTATCCAGTGATAATCGCGGGTAATCAAATTACCTAAATTTACATAATAATAAGGAAAGGGTTCTTTTTTATTATTCTCGCTTTATTTTATGTTTTTTTCTGCCATTGTTGATCTCACTCCTGCTAACTCGGCTTTTTTGCAGAATAAAAATGTTTGCGTATCTCCCGCCTAAACCCTAAACCCTTCAATTTAGTGATCATCGTAATCACTTTCACCAGCCAAGCGCAATTGTAATTGGAACAATCACTGAATTATTTTTGTGCGTGTATCAAATACTTTTCATTTCTCACAGAGCGGATTTTTTAACTGATCCAAATACAATCAAATCTAAGCAAGATCCTTTTTTGAACCCTCGATCCACCACTGCTGCCAATCGTATTATGCGTGGTCCTTCCACTGAGAAGGGGTGTTGCATGAGTTTGCAATGCATTATATCAAGTTGGGTGATTTTCATGGAATTCAAAAGCGGTTTGAAAATGCAGCATTTAAACACATCATCATAATATCATGCAGCGTTGAATAAATAATTTTGTGTAATAGTTACTAACCATCAATCCCCAACCCAGTCTGCCAAACATCCGAACTCCGTTCCTTATCATACGTCCACACCACCAACATCTCCCCGTTCTCCTCACTCGAAAACTTCAAACACGCCCCATTCACCGAACTCGTCTTGCAATATTCGCTCATTTCCTTCCTATCCGCGCTCACGGAATGGAGATGCAATCGGACCCCCTGGGGGATGCGGACGGTGGCGGCGTCGGTGTCTTCGTAGGCCGTGGCGTGAATGGGGAAGGAGAAGAGGGAGCCGATGGTGAAGGTGAGGGAGCGGGGTTCGGGTGGGTAGAGGCTGCCGGGGCGGGGGGAGACTTGTTGGCGGATTGTGAGGCTCTGCATTATTATTGTTCGTTGCGTTTTGTGTGGTTGGTGAGTGAATTGAATGAAGTGCTAGGAGAATCAACAAAATAAATTATTTTGTGGGTAGTACCATACCATACCATGATACTACTCTCTCTCTCTAGAGCTATCTACCTAGAGAGAGCGAGACTACTAATGGATGATGCATGCTCGCTGGATGATTCATGATGCGCAATGTAATCTCACCAAAAAATGCGAAAGATTGCAGTATGGTATGCAAAAACATTCTTGTTGCGTATTCGTTGATGGCAGAACCAAGTTTGAAGGAGAAATGATGCTCGTGAATTAATCAGGAGAAAGCAATAATGAGATAACATCTTCGGAGCACTTTTTTTACAAAAAACAGCAATGAAGAATTTCAAGTTCGGATTGAGAAACAATGAGGAAGAGCGTGAAAAATGTAATGGAAAATTGTTGAATCTTCAACACTTTGAGTATGTCCTGCTGGAGATCATGCACTACTATGCAGTCTTTGTGATGAATCAATCATAAATAGAGTGCAGTTTGTTTATGCTTCCACTTGCTGTAGAGTATTGTGACAAATTCCATAATGAGTATCTTTATCGGATATATTATGTTGTGTTGTGGTGAACGCCAATCTTTTTTGAAAAAAGAGGTGTGATTTCCACATTATCACCAGATGGAAAAGATAAAAGAAAAGGGAACGATCCACTGTGGTCTTTATTGTATGTAAAATTGCTATTTGCGTTTCTAGATTACTGCGATTCAATACCCAATAAACATCGATAATAATTTCATTGTCATAATTGACTATTACAATACACTCCTCTTTTAGCTGGAGATAAATCATCTAACTTAAGGTATTTTTCACAGGATGTCTCTTCCCCTGACGACCATTGGCATCGAAAAATCTCAGCTCTTCAATTATAATCCTCTTCATTTTTGGAAACGTCATTTTCATTCCCCGTTCCACACACAAATCCAATAACTCTTCCTTGGACATGGGGTCATAATCCACCACTTCAATATTATTATCTCCATCGATATCAAATTGTTCCGCTGCGTCAAGCATGCTCTTTTCAAACACTTTGTAGTTGATAGCCCCTCCTTTATCATACATGGATCCATCCATACCCTTGATGGCGCGGACGATTTCATTGGAGGATAAACGAGGATATCCTGCTGATGGAGAGAGGATTGTCCATAAGGCTTGTATGGCGACGGGAGACACTTCCGATATTGCTGTGCCTACTGTTTCTCCGTCATCCGCTGCGGTTTTTGATTGAGCAGCAGCTTTCGCCAACAAGGACAAAAAATCTTCCTTTTCCACCTCTTTCTTATCTTCGCTCGATGGAAATAGGATTTCGCTCCATTTCGAAACATGGACACGATCGCCAAAGTCTACCTTAACATAGGGGGGCAACCATCCATCCAAATCGCTACCATACGCATTTTTGTACTCGCCAAAAATAAAATTGCCAGTGTCATCCAAATAGGTGCATCCCGAGCATTTGTTGCGGCAGCATGTTCCTCGAGATGGGTCGAATAAGAGTATGTTGTCGCTTAAGATTTTATAGAGGGTTTGAATTTCGGGTATGGATATTTCGTCGTTGCTGCTGCTTGTGGCGCGTGTGGCGGTGGAGGCGGCATACCGAGACGACTGACGCTGAGGTCGTGTGTGCACTGGGGATGACAGTGATGGGGATAATTGAAATCCGTAACTGCACGCGTTTAGTAGCGCTAGTAGTAGGAGGGTGTGTTGTTTTGGGCGCGGTGACGGCATCGCTGTCATCGTCTTCCTCGTCATCTTCGGCGTTTTTAGTTGCAAAAAATATGTGATAATTTTTTGTAGAGTACTTTTAAAATAATCATAAAATAAAAATGCACGAAAGTCTCTTTTCTTGAAAGAGAGGTAGTAATGAGATAGTAAGAGCTGAAATCAGCAATTTAGTATCAACAAAGGGCTTATTTGAAATATTTTATGTCATGATTTTTATTTATGCCTTAAAAAAGCAAATTCTTATGTATTAATTCCTTATCTCTAATTATGTCTGTCTAGAATCTATTTTTTGTGAAAAAATATATATTTTCGATACATGAAGGATTTTTCATGCTTTAAGTTCGTTTGAACGGAAGTTACGAAATTATTTTTTGGAAAGAACAATAATTGTATTTTACTTGTAGTAGAATAGAGGTATGGTACTCTGTGATGCTGTGATGAATGTGCATGCCATGATGCCATCCAATTCGAGTCTTGGCCCAAATAAAAATCGAGTTCACCGTGGTCTAACAAAATACACGCATGAAAGTGTACAACAACCAAATGATGATCAGCAATAAAATACAGTAACCACCGTAGAAAAGCCGAAAGACCAAACATGGATTAGCACACATCAGCCACAGTTGGAAAAGTATATATAACATTCATAAACACGCATCATCATGTCGTCCACAAGAAAAGGAAGCCGCATCACAGCATATAGCTCGCTCATGATAATTTACGCAATATTCATGATTAGAAAAGCGTTTCATTTCAGACCCAGTATAACAGTATCTCAGCAATACACAGACGAAGTGCGCAAATTATCCACGAAAATACCACATTCCAATGCAAAAGGCACAGTAATAAACGATGAGGAAGAGGCAACCAATTTTATCTCCATTTTTGAAAATGTGCTTTTTGAAAATGTGCCCATCAATGGCTCGAATAGCGGTGCAAAATTCTCCGCTCTGCTCGTCAAAGACGGGAAAGTGTATTGCCGACGAAGTCAAATGAAAAGTCTATCGCGGGGTAAATATTTTGTTCAAATGCTAAGCGAGGGTTTATCACTACAGTATCATCGCGAACGGGCAGTGGATAATAATGATTATCATAATGATGGCTCTAAAAAACGAAAGTTGCGACGACGGCAAGAACCGAAATGGCAAAAACTTGTAGGTGACGATGTCGATGTGTTAATGCTTAGAGAAATGAAAACCTCTAATGATTTCCCAATTCTGCTCAAACACGATGATAGTAATGGATGCAATCCATCAACTCGCTCAGATAAATATGGCTTTCCGCGCATGACTTGGTCGATACCTTCAAAAAATGCAATATCTTCAGAGAGTTTAGACGATGGCCTGCAGAATCCATGGTGCGCCGCCATTNTGTTCATGGATCCTATACCTTTGGCAAATATGATGAAATACAAAGGTGAGAGATATTTGTTCATGGAGATATGTGACATGATTCACATCTTCTCAAGGAAAACCACTCATACTTTATCATTTGCTCGTTTTTTCTATGAAATAATCATTCCATAGCAATCATTGATATCGATGGAAATAATTGGAGTGCACGTTTCAATGAACTACTCTGTATGAACTCTGTAGTCATAAAAATTCAACCCGATTTCGTGGAACAATTTTACAAGGACTTGAGGCCTATGATACATTATGTCCCCGCCAGTCTCAGTAATCTTACGGAAACCATGGCATATGTGTTGGATAGTCGAAATGAGCATGAAATGAAAGGGATCGTTGCATCAGCAAATGCATGGTGCAGAAGTGCAATGACTAGGTGGGCATTTTCAAATGAAGCTACTGTGGCTGTGGAGATGTATCAACATGCTTTGGATGTGTTTGATGTGACTTGGAGGAAGAACTGGTCGAATGCGAGGTTGCTGGATCGCATTGATGACTTGGTGGAATGCAATGCATGACAACTTGTAATTTTATCCAGCAATATTTCATTGATCAGAGGGTTCGAAACATTCTTTCAAACTGGGGGATAATATTTTCAGAGTCTGTAGAAATAAATAAAAAAATATCACAAATGCAGAGAAGTATCGCCCTAGCACACTGGGAGTATCAAAATCTCTATTTCAACATACGAAATCTAATTGGATTATATTGCGAAATGCATTACATTCAACACCATACGTATACACTGAACAATGTGTACTTAAATGCTCACATATGAGCTTGCTCTCAATTGAGCGCTTTCGCGAGCCCACTGAGAGCTATGTTATGACACACAATGCAAGTCTTCATCACTATATCCCCATGACCCATGCTGGCACACTTGCTCTGCAATAATGCCACTCGCATGAGCATAATGCTTCTGCACAGTTTTCCTCGCTACGTCAGAACTGATAAATGATTCTATTCCAATGTATTTGTACACATCATTGCAGGAGATGATTCCTCCTGGAGTAGCCATAGATATCATTCTTCTGAGACTGTTTGCGTCGTTGATCAGCTCTCTACAGACACCACTCACCTTGCGGTTCAACTTGAATATAAGGCACTTATTTGAAGACTCCTTCATGAGATGGCAAACAAGAGTACAGGTTGAAAACGAACAATGGCAAATACTCATCTGTGTTCTTGATGTGTTTCCTGAATGGTAGTCCCATTTTGTATTTTGTTTGGTTGTGATAGATTTCTTAGCATGTGCCTTGATCTCCATCACCTTCAAGCAATGTACAATGTTGTCCTCTCAGTCTTGCATGCAGCATAACATCTAGCACAAAGTCCCTTATCTGCCTCAATAGGACGATGACCACAAAGCATCATGTCTATCACGTTAGCCTCCACTGTTGATGCGGTGTCATGACCATCGTTACTTCTATCAATGAACTGAATGAGCTCTTCCGCTAAGACAGCTTAGAACTCCCAAGTTGTCAATTCTTGGCATCACAATTGGCTATTTTCCCTGCAAGCCATGTTCCAATCAACATGTCCATTATGAATCATGAAATCTGTTATTGCATGATGCACCTTCTTGTACCACTTTTTATAATGCACGCAACAAGCCAAGCCACCTGTGATTACTTTATGATAATTAATGACATCGATTGTTGGAAAGATAGGGGATCCCTATTTACGTAAGAATCCCCTACCAATCCTACGTGCCCTACGGGAACATACCCAAGTACTACGCGAGCCAGCCGCACCAGCACCATAGACTGGCGCAACACACAGGCAAGGCTGGTGCGCAATACACATGTTCGTGACACCTCGCCAAAAATACTTAGGACATTTTTAGCATATTAGTAACCAAGTTTATATCATCTTAACATTGATGGCATTCATCTTATCAACATATCTAACAATATTTTGCTCACGATGAATCGTTTTCATCTCTGCCTGAATTCTTCGTTCAATAGTTGTGATGCCGGAAGATTCTAGTGTAGATATGATATTGACAACTTTGTTGTACTTCCATTGGATGAAAAGAAGTTCATCCAAGGGATCAAACTTCTGGATTAGTGCGCCCCTCTCAGCTTTTTTGTTCATATCAAAAGTATTATTGTTCCGTCCATTGTGGTTTCTTCTTGTGTTGCCGCAAGATCGTATTTGATATTTGTCACACAGTAGCGCATTCCATTGGGATCCATTGCTATTTTGGACTTGATAACCAAATTCACAACCGTCTTTTGTGTTGTAGTAGGTAGTTGTTGTATATCTTGTGGTAAGTTAATATAGGCTGCATTTTGTCCATGGCATATGTTAGTTTGAACAATGAAATACACGCCATGATTGTTGTTGCCCAACATGAAGAAATCGACTCTACATTTGTCCAGTTTGTCCTTGTTGTATTGACAAACTGTATTGAAGTTGGAACTTGATGCAACACCTCCTTTGGCTCAAATTCAACCCAGGAATGAATACTTTTTTGATGCTGCATTCAAACAATTAAGGGAGTAATGCAATTGATGAACTTTATCACATATCTGACTTCTCCAGACCTCTGGATAGAATAACACTCTAATTTGTTGGAACCATACCAATGTAAACACCTTTGCAGCCCAGGCTGGGAAAGAGGTCAATGGCATGCTGTAATCGCCACTGAGGAAAATGACAGGTTTTGTTTTGAAGTATGACTTGTACCCACCCATCTTTCTGCAAACAATGCTCATTTTGAGGAGCACACCGTAGAAACAGTACATTTCTTGAGTTGTCATGTTGCGCCATGGGTATCCACGTAATCGCTCCCTGCCATCCAAATGTGACTGTGTGTATCATTTGTTTGAATTAGCTGTAACCATCTTGAAAAAGTTATAGTCGAATCCACCACAAATTGACACAGAATCTAGAAGATTCCAAAGACGTTTATGGACCAGGTCCATTGTAAAGGTTTGTTGGAGGAGCTATTTCTTCCTCCAAGTCGTCATATTGGTAAAAGTGATACATTTTGAACTTCCCATCCATTTCCATCAGATCAATATTGTATCCTTCATCTGGAAGTACTTCATTCTTGGTTTTATATAGGAGTTGTAATTTTTGGTTAGGAAGTTCAGTAATGATACCTCTCAAATGGCTGTCCATAGTGTGATGTTCTGCTGCAATATTTTTGTCCACACCTTGTTTCAAATATAGAGATGAACTCCTAACAACTCCCATATCCTTAAAGGAAATCCTTCCTTTGCATGGCACCTTGTCAACAACAGAAACATTTGTATCGTTGACAACTGCACCACCTTCACTAGTTAAGATGCTTCTCACCTACAATATTGTATTGACTTCACATGAAAATTCCAATCAGAAGCCATTCAATTATTACTTTCTCCAATGGATGATTTTGAACTGAATTACGCAAAGTTAGTCCCCGTATCCCCTGGTATAGATTCTACATAATGAAAATAGGCTGCGTTTATCGTCCCCTTCCTCCCCAGTCAACGCCGCCGCAATTGCTGCTGCCAATGATGCGTCCACGTGTTCTTCTTTGCCTCGCATCTCTCCCTCGTGTGGTGTATCTCTTTTTTGTAACTCCTCTCCCTTGCGTGGTGATAAGCGTGATCAAAAATGATCCATTTGCATTTGTTCGCCAGGACGTGATGACGAACCAAATATACAGTCTCCGCCAAGGAACCGACCAGCCTTCTTATCACCCGATGATGGTGATTTATTCCCGCATTTGTGTGATAACACTGACACTTCCGCTTCTTCCTGTGTCCACGAATTGACAATATTTCTCCTAATGGTGTCACCCAGAACAATATTTTCAATGAATGTCCTCGTTAATCAAATTTGTGCATTCCCATAGACTCATCAAAATGAAAGAAAGCACACCATGATGAACCCATCGTTCCATCA
>JALLAR010000819.1:0-12522 GCA_036939335.1 Conticribra guillardii
GTTGATACTACCTCCGAGTGGACAGGATTTACCAGCAAGCGGACAAGTAAGTCCCAGAGCTATACTCAAGGCTCTTCGGATGACCAATAAACCCTCGGCGTCAACAAGTATCCTAAGGATATCACATATCACTCAGGCAAACAACCTGTCAATCAAATACAAGGGGACCCATCAGAAGAAAGGGGGGCGGTACACGTCAGAGCTTTCAAAACAATGAAGGTGCTACCTTGGCCACGGATGTGGATCCAAAAAGGGATATGTCAGCTGTTAAATATTTCCTCTGCAATAAGATGGGGCACATCACCCAAAACTACAGAGATAAGAGGGATGAAAAACCAGTGGAGGCGGTGAACGCAACCACATCTGCCCCGGCATCAAACATTTCAGAAATGACTGGAGTGATGGGGGCACCAAAGGGACGATTGGAGAAGAACTAGAAGCCTGATGCTAAGGATCTCAGATCCATGATCCGGCAGGTGCAAGTTAGACTGTCAACAGTGGCAGTGGTAATCAAGGGGGAAGCATTCAACTTCCTACAAAATACATGTAATGGGATGATTCCAGATACACGGCTACTCCTGGACAGTCAGTCCACATGTGGCGTGATCAAGAACAGGCGGTTGTTGACAGACATTCGTGAGTGTATGCCAGTGACAATGCACAGTCAGGGGGGTCACAACATGCTCACTCAAAAAGGCATGCTGGGATCTGTTGAAGTTTATTTCTATGAGAAGGGACTTGCAAACATCATCTTGCTTGCCGAGCTTCGAACAAAGTATAGAATTACATTTGATAGCACCAATGGAAATGCATTTATTGTTCACAACAGTACGGATGGATTATATCTATGTGCCACACATTATCTTTGATGCCACCAAACGTATCACATTGGCAGGAGACATCATGTATGAGAATGTAATTAAATTTCTGGTGACAGTATCTCGAAGCATCAACCTTGTGACAAGCAAATACATCCCAGATTGAACAAAAGGTAATTTGAAGCAGGTGCTCATTCATACAATTCGAATATATCAAAATAGAGGAATGCAGGTGACCACCGCATTGGCAGACGGAGAATTTGAGCCGCTCAAAGGCAAGCTGGTATCCATGGATTTAATTGCTGCAGCTGCGGCCGAGCATGTCTCAGAGATTGAGCGTGAGTTGCGTTTAGTTAAGGAGCGCTTCCGTGCATTACGTAGCACCTTACCATATAAGCTCCTCCCAGGGCGCATTATAGTCGAAGGCATTAACTTCTGCATAAAATGGCTCAATGCTTTTCCCACTTAAACGGGAGTATCTAAGGTTTTTAGTCCTCGGACTATTATGACAGGAACAACGCTTGACTATGCCAAGCATTGTAAAATTCCAGTTGGCAGTTACTGCCAGGTGTTTCAGGACAATCATCCATCCAACACTGATAAAGAGCGCACCGTCCCAGCTTTATGTCTTGGACCGACAGGCAACCTGCAGGGCAGCTACCTATATTTCTCACTCGAGACACGCAAGAAGATAACGCGGCCGCAAGCAACACCACTCCCAATAACTGATTCGATAATTCAGTGGGCCGAGAAAATTGCTCGGCAACAGAATATGCCTGAGAATATTATTTTTACTACAAACCACAGCAAAATTGTCAAAGTCGACGATGAGTACGAACCTTATGTAAATTTAAATATTGTTATATTGTGTGGCTAGAAAATGGTCTGAAGCTGAGTGAGTTGGAACATAGTAACTCAGCATTTCCCCGAATATTTTTCAAAAGGCAATGTGAAATATATTGAATTCAAAAAGTTCATAGTTTTAGCCGCGTTTATTCATAAATGCTTTGATCTCAGATACCATTCTATCGATAAACCTCAGACCGTTGAAGTTGTGATCTGCGCCATCAATAATATGAATTGAATGATTGCTAATTTCTCGATGAAACCGGTTTGCGTTATCTACTAAGACTGCTGTATCTTCCCTGCCATGGATTGTCAAAAAATGAACACTGCTACTATCTCCCTTGAGATGCTTAACATGTTGCGAACTGTCGTAATGTTTTCGGAAATCAATTCTATCTTGTGTGATTTTGAATGTTTTTTTCCCAAAAAATGATGTGATGTGACATAATCCACTCTCCTTCAATTCAGTACATTGTTGGGGTGGCAATTTCTTTGTTGGGTCAGTTTCACCTGGGATAGAATACACTCCTGCCAAATTCACAAAATACTTGCATTTGTCATCATATCCTCCCTCTTTCTCGTCATTAGCAACGCTCGCAGCGTATTGTAAAACTGACGCCATCCCTTGTGAATGACCAATTATACACGCCACTTTACATCCCAAAAAAGACTTTATAAAATCTACAATTGTACACAAGTCCAAGTGTTCTTGTTCATAATTTGCATACTTCCATTCACCATTTGAGTGGCCATTTCCAGTAAAATCAAAACGAACCACATGAGAATCCAATGCGGTAGATAATTCGGATGCTAAATTATACAAAAGCATTTGATTCCTCCAACTCATAAAACCATGACAAATCACAACAACGGGTTTTGTTGTGTTTATCGCCGATGTAAGTTGTTCTGTGAGCTGCTCACTCGTGATGGGTTCATTGAAATCAAACGAACTTTCGCGGGTAATGAGAGAACAAGCCAACGTATTCGTATGTTGCCTCTCGCCCCGTATCTTGCGAAATGAGTTCCTCCGTCCTCTTTTTTCTGGACTCAGCGTGGCTTTAAGCAAAAAATCGATTTCACTTTCTGGTGCATTTCGAACCATGGGGGTTGGATAACCGATGCATTCCCGAGGAGATGGGAGTGGGTTTAGCTGATACTTTGATACCATTATTTGGTACCTCGCTTCAAGGTCAGTTTCTTCTATGCCAATAGAGAGGGAGGCCGCTGTTAGCTGTTAGCGAGGTTTGTGACCGACAGCTTGTGCTTGGTGCTTGGGAAAGAAAATAAAAATCATAACATGAAAAGAAAATAAATAAAAGCTGTTCCCGTTATTTCTATTCTGGCGACGTGGCAAGAATTAATATTCGTCGAGATAAATAGACTACTAGTAGAGTAGCTATTTATTTACAATACATAATCGGTCCGGTTGAGTTGCGGGAATTACGACTTTCTTCGAAACGATCGTAGGCATTGCGCAGTGCACGCACTCTCGCCACGCACGAATGGATGTACATACAATACCTTAGTAGCATACAATATACAATCTCATCAATGCACAGAATGCACAATGCGTTGCACCAATGTAAAATAATGCAAAACGCTAACATAAAACATACTCCTAGTAAGAACCGAGAACAGTCATCGATTTATCTACGATACCAGATAGTCTCGACCATTTTTACCGCCACTCCATTACACCACAACAATGACTCTCCTTCCAAACGACTCAGCCCCCGCCCTCCTCCGCTCCCGCTCTCTCATGCGAGGATATTTCGACCACGATCATACCGCTGCTGCAACCAAGGCAAAGAGCAATGCCTGCGTCGTTACTCATTCATCTTCTACCTTATCATTGGATTCATGGGGGGGTGAAGACAATTCCTGGGAACTTGTCAAAGAAAATAGTGAGAAAGAAAATCCTGCTGGGTCCTTTCTGCCACCAATAATTGACGACTGTACCGAATTAGATCATTCACGTCGAGTCGACATAGCCAGCTCCCATGGTTTTTCTTACGACGAAACCTACGGAGTTCAATCCATTTTAGATTCATTGACATCTCACGAAAAGAAATATCTAGCAGATGATAATATGCCGTTAAGGCATTATCGAGCCGAGAAGGGAAATTTGAAAGAAGCGATCAGAAAGATAAAAACAACATTAAAGTGGAGGGAAGAATTTGGAGTAGAGGATATCAAACGATGCTTCGACCATCTTGGCAATGATTCCAATACCTCGCAACGACGAGATTTGAGTCTCGAGAAAGAAAAGGAATTGACCCATATAGCCAATATAATTGCACACGAAAATGAAACAGGTAAAATTTACTGCCGTGGGTATGACAAAGAAGGACGTGCTATTCTCTACCTCACACCGGGGCGTGAAAATTCAACGGATGAAATGAACAATATGCGCCATTTGGTTTATCATCTAGAACGTGCTATTGCTTGCACGCGCAAGAATTCTGGTCGTGAGAAAGTATGTATAGTGATTGGCTATCAAGGGTTTAAATTGGTGAGTTGCAATTCATGTTTTTTTCTTATAACGCTCTGCTATCTTTGTTTTTAACTGTTCGCGATCTTTCATAATGCAACTGCAGAGTAATGCCCCTCCTATGTCAACTGTAAAACATACACTTACAATCCTTCAGGGGCATTATCCAGAAAGAATGTACCGAGCCTACATCTGCAATCCTCCATTGGTATTTCGCACCTTTTGGAACATTATCAAACATTTTGTGGACCCCGCAACTTTGGAGAAAATAGCTTTCTGCGCCGGAAACGAAGGGCAACAATTATTGGAGAGAGATTTTGATACAACCAATACAGAGAAGTGCGCAGGAGGAAAGGGCAAGTTGAGCGAGTTTGATTCAAAAAAGTTTTTGTTTGATATTCCTTTTGATCGTACCTTTCATTAAGTGTGCATTTGTAATTAATTAATTGTGTAGCATTTTCATTTTGATGTCTAAGTTAAGTTGAATTGTCATTTAGAGTTATCAAACATTACAGAACAATACATGCCGTATAGTAGGCAGTTTTGGTCATGTTTTCATGGTGGTATAGAGCCTAGTACTTCTTTTACTTGTCTGCAGTACTATGCAACTCTGTTTTGATATCATCATCTTCGAATAAACACACGGTCAAAACACCAGCCAGATCTAAATACATAGGAAATACTCTACAAAAAAACAGCATGCCACCTGATACAAATTCAATCACCCCTTTTTCTGATAATATGAGTATCCGTATGGCGTTGGTTTCTTAAACCTTGTTAGTAATTTTAAATGAGATGAACTGCTCTAACATTTGATGGAAATGTTCACCTTAAACCACGAACAGCTGTTTATGCTGGAGGCTGAATGCACATAGAGTCATACTGGGACAACCATGGGATAAAGGATAAAGAGCCTGGTGAAAACTGAGAGAAAAGAAGACTCCAGCACATAATACTTGGACAAAATACTATAAGGCAATTTCATTGACAAATAAAACTCTGGTCAGGAGTTCTCAGTGCAAGTACAAGGAACTGCAGTAAGGAGGATTTTATCTCTCGCGTGTTTTCTAAATGCATCATAATTGATTCATTATACTCAATACTACAATCACACCAATATTTTATATTAATGAACATAATTAGCTCACTGACACTCTGACATCTTCATCTTTGCTTAGTGTATCCAACTGCAACACAATGTGCTTGGCTAAAGCAATCAACTATGGATTTGGAAGTCACAAAATATTGATAAGAAAACCTGTCACCGCAGATTACATCATCACAACAATTCTTTCTTTCCTAAGTTGGTATGTAGGTATTACTATCGCATAAACATCAAATGTGCCATTGGCATTGGCATTGGCATTGGCATTGGCATTGGCATTGGCATTGGCATTGGCATTGACAGAAAGTGATGCTTCTGGCATGATAGCAAAACTTAGAAAAATGAGAACAACATCATTGCTTGTTACTCAAACTGAACACAATGAGCGCACGACACATTAAACATAGCTCAAGCTCAACACACGTACCAGCCATGAACCAGGGAGCTAATCAAATCAGTTAAAAAATCATACTTATGATTGATTTGAAAAAGAAAAAACTCACAAGAACAAGAGCAGAAGCAACCTACTCCTACCTGATAAGATTGCACTGTTATTTTTGTATTTTAGCAAATAAATTGTGATATTTGTATTTTTTGTTATTGTGTTTTTGAGTGCCCTCAACTGATGCTGATACCACTTGATTGCTTTGATTGCTAAGTATGTCCTTATTGTAGTAGATGTTCATCAGCAAATTCATTGGATTTTGTTGTTGTTGTGTGATTTGTGATTATTTTTTGAGCTCATTGATATCCCAAACTTAAAACAGTGATAGATCTGGTCAAAACTTTCAAGCTGCGCAAATTTTGTTACAAGCAATTTGCAAGTTGTATTTTATACGTGTATATTTACAATAAACTATATTAGTACTTTTCCCAAATATACATGATGTAACCTTGATATTATTGCATGATACTTCTTTACATCAGCCCCTCTTGTTAATGGAACAGTGTTATGTATCATTTTTTGGAACTGGCATAGTACCTACTATGTATGTAATCATGATGTATCTAGCGAGTAGATAATGCGGGCCAGCCAGCAGCCAGCGCTCGCATTTCTTTCGACCTTTCGACCAACGACAACAATTTTGATGCGCCACACGATTTCACATTTTGTGAAATTTGCCTCTCGCCCAAACATCGCCATCCTTCTCTCCTCTAAATTCCGTCCACAATGTCCGACAAATTAGCCAAAGCCAACGTTGGCCAACTCCCCAGCGACTACATTACCCGTAAATATCCCCGATGCATTGCAACCGTTTCTGCCGGGTTCGAAAAGGGTGACTTTTTGGTGCGAGAAGAGAAGGGACAACGTGTGTACTTTGACTTCTTCGAGGAGGCATTCAACTATATTGCCGCCAAGGGTTACTCAAGGATGCCTAAGCAAGAAGAGGGTGAATGGATGGATTTAATGGTGAGTGTCTGTGCTTGTGTAGGCACCGGTGGTTACACTTGACATGGCTATTTTTGCGCGAGCGCGATTTGACTTGGCTGGGTCGGCCAGTGGCCAACGACTGCACACGACGCGGTCCGTGACACACATGCTCATCACTTGCGAGGCCCGAATCTGAAAATTAATGAGACAACTGTCATATGATTCAACGCGGCATATCAATTTTCGTTGAACTGATCAGGCCATTTACAGGCGGTCATGTTGTGTGAAGGGTGATCCCTTGACCAATGTATGATGAAATGGAATAATATTGAGCCACTGATTAGTGCATTATATGGAATTACCGTCTGATTTATTTTGTGTTACAACGCAAAATATTTTGAGGAGAATTCTGCGGCTTTTATGAAGCTTAGTTAATTCTGTGGGAGGGAGGGTATTGTCCTTTGTTTTCAGTCTTGGATTTATCTGCAATTTTATGGATTATATG
The DNA here is from genome assembly GCA_036939335.1 of Conticribra guillardii. Taxonomy (NCBI): domain Eukaryota; phylum Bacillariophyta; class Thalassiosirophyceae; order Thalassiosirales; family Thalassiosiraceae; genus Conticribra; species Conticribra guillardii. The sequence goes on from JALLAR010000819.1 coordinate 7,138, forward strand.
TTCTTTTTTATCTCGCTTATTCATCTGCTGTATAATGTCACTTAAAAAATAGGAATCAATCCATGCAAGTGTGAAAGGAGGTATGAAATATAACACCGGACGTCTGCTTATGGTGTTACACAAGCCCCTCATCCCTCACAAGGGCGATGATTACGAGGATGCTGCGCACCGTGGCCGTGGTTATCCGGAGGAGCCAGATATGGATGGAGGAATGCTTCCCATGCCTTAATTTTTATGGTGTCGATTGATTCGAAATATGTAACTAGATTTGTGGGGGCTTGAGATAATTCTTCTTCTTCCTTCGAGAGTGGAAGTATGTATACGTAGAAAATGATTTTCGGGATTCGGGATAGTGTGAGGGGCTATTCTTCTAGCTGGGCTGAGAGTTAAACAAAGATTCTGGTGCGGATAATGTTATCGTCACGCACACACTTCTTTTTTGTAAAAAAACTGGAGGACTTCTCCCTTGCTGCGCTGATGAAATAATGAATATTCATAAGGTTTTATGCTGAAATGGGTTTCACGTTGTTTGGTAGCACTTAATTTTTTAACTGAGTATTAGATTATCAATCCTAAGGCACTCATGATTGGATGTTTTGGTTTTGAGCTGAAATTATTGACTTAATTTTTGATTCGCTCTCAAAGAAATATGATCGACTATATTTTATAAAAATTCAGAGTTTATCAGATGATTATGTCCAGATGTACTGGGGTGTCAAGAGTTGAAATCCAAAACTTAAAAGCGGGCAAGAAAATCATTACCTCGCGCAAGATCTAAATTCGAAAGGGGGCGTTGATTACTTTTAACCATTTACAAAACCAGGAGTTCATTGTAATTTGATTCAAATTTCTATGTCGGGGGATGAAACAAAATCTCTCTCCCCCCCTAACTGGTGTGCCTTACCACTTGCATCCAAAATCAGTCTATTTGTGGCATGTATCTTTGCTGAAAATCAAAACCAAATAAAAATCTAAACACTATCTCAGAAATAATGTGTATCAAGCTATCGTTCTGCATCCACCCCACTACTTGCCGATTGATTAGGCCCACCACCACCCCCATTAGATCCCTCCCCACCTATATCACTATTTTGTTGCATGTTTGATATTTGCTTCTTTGCAGCCTCTGCATTAATTCCCAGCATATCGTCCAACTTTTCTCGATACCATTTTTGTAAATCTGTAAATACATGTGGTTGTGGGCCATAATCAATTACGAAAACAGAGTAGTATGTCGTAAAGGCAGTTAGAACCGCCGTGCCGGCCTTCCTGTGCAGTAGAGAATCATTTTATAAAATAAGTCTTTCTTTGACGGTAAAAGTAATTCTCAAAATAGCACTACATGGCACATTCCACTCACCAAGCCCGTTGAGCTTTCTCCGAGATCGGCATGCTCTCTAAAACAATGCACAAAAATTAAATTGTCAATGACGATACGAAAAGGGTGTCACGTTGTATGTATGAGGCACCTCTGTAATTTTGGTCGGATAGGTGCACAGTCGGCGAGTCTTATGATATTGCCATTGGCAGCAGCTTTTCTAGCACTCGTTCAGAAGGAAATCCTTGGCTTTATCAACGTTGTTACTTCAGGTTACTTCAACAGATTTTATTTTGACAGTCAGATTTTGTAGCCATAGCCGCAAAACCAATCGAAATCCGACGAGGACAGAAATGTACTAGATACAGAAATGGACGGACGCGTCGAAAAGCGACGGCATAAATAATTATTGTTACTGCGAGATCCCAGACGATTGTATTTACGTACTTAGCTAGGACTCAATAGCAATTTGAGATCTTCATAAAATTAATTATGTTGCGCGCGAATGACACAAGGCAGGGGAAATTTACAACCTTGACAACCATCACACAATAATTCATAATATTATTATTGATTTCTCATCTTGCAGATTAATTTCCCCGCTGCCTTTCCAGCCGGCTCAGCTTTTGATGAATGTTTCGCCTTGCAGCAGTTCATTCGAGATGTGCTTTTACAAAAGCTCTTCATTCTGGAAGAATTTTGTCTTCGTTATCGACATCAAATAATGCAACGAATCCACAGCTTGTCCATTGGAAAACCACCGTCGACAAAGGCCAAGTTGAGCTGAAGCCTCCTCTAGAACTGTTGAGTTCACAGCCAAAGAGCGATGACGAGAAACATCTAGTTGCTACGTTCGTCGGGGAAAATACTTCGGCAAAGGAAGCGCATTCAATCTTGTCTAGCAGTACCTCTCGAAACAAAGATATTCACGTGTTGGTGTACGAAGGCCCGAAATATGGTCGAGCTCAACAATTTGTTGCTACGGTGAAACGGCGTTTGCTAGATAGATTCCTTCATGGCATGAAGAAAAGTGGAGGTATTAAAAGTATGGATCAATTATCCGTATCCGAGCAATGGAAATGGCACCGTCGGCAGAAGCAGCAGGAAGCAGAACAATTGAATCGAATTTTTGTTCAAGTTAACGCTGATCATAGTTTAACAGACAATTCACATTTGGGGAAGGATAACAAACGCTCAAGACATGGCAAAGGAAGTAATAATGCCAAGAAAATTGAGAGCACAAGCAGCATGCCATCCTACATCCAATCCATATTACAAAATGCAAACGGAGAACGGACAAAACCCTACCTGTTTCCTTTACGAGAAATTGCAGCCAGGGTAGGCGCCGACCAATGGCACCAAAAAGGTGTACCAGTAGATTTACTAAACGGTTGTGGCGATGGAAAAATCCATCCACATTTCAATGTTTATCCTCCTACGCGGCAAGAATATTTGAATTTGCTGTGTGCACTCAAAGATGCTACCTTTTTGAAGGATAAGCAGAGCATTGTGATGGATGTGGGTTGTGGGACGGGGATTCTCTCGGCCATTTTGATGCATCGTCATCCACTGATGCAGGCAGTTTTAACTGATATTTCTCCATTGGCCATTGCTTGCGCCAAAGAAAATATGGATAGGCTTGGGTTATTGGATCGTGTCTTGAAATTTCACCAGACCAGCGAATTATTTGCTGACGCCGAAGCAGATCTGCTAGTTTGCAATCCACCATGGCTTCCTGCGACTCCTGCGATGGATATCGATGTAAATTCGGATGTCGGCAAAAGCTGGCTAGAAAGGGCAATTTATGATGATGCAGACTCAAGCATGTTGTTCGGATTCTTAAAGGGGGCATCTTCTCACATGCGCAGAAATAAACGTAATGGCAGCAACGCCGAAGCATGGCTGGTACTCTCTGATTTGGCAGAGCATTTACAACTGCGTAGTAGAGAAGAATTGCTGCAAGCCATTCATGACGGAGGAATGGAAATTGTGGAGATCAAAGAGGCAGTTCCAGTCGTAGCCCGTAAAACCCCCGACACCGCCAGCCGCAAGAAAGGTAACAGTGAAGCAAACCTCAAAGAGAAAGAACACATATTCCCAAAGGTTGAAGGAGCAAGACAATCAGAAATGACTTATTTGTTTAGAATGCGAAAACAACTGGTGTGAAGGTTTCAGTCATGTACATGAGCACAATGCATTGATAAACAAGCCGAACTCAGGAATCAATTATTTAACATTTCATATTTGTGTTTCATATTGTCAGGAACAAAGTTGAATGTATTTTATGAACAATAGATTGTTGTTTAAAGAAATGTAGCTTGTTTCGTGCTGATCACTTTTCTGTAACTTTGACATCATCAGCACCATCTGCGCTTATGTCTTCATCAAAATTATTCACATCACAAGCGACAACGCCATTACCATCATCAGTAGCGCCTTGATCACCGCTGTCCCCATTGCAGTCATTTGAATTGGTATTATCTACCTGATGGGTATTGCCACTATTCTCTTTATTTCTAACATGTTTTCTTGACTTCCGAATTTGTCTAATGTAATCATTCAAGTCCATTCCACCAGATTGATCCAACTTTTCAATTTTACGATCCTGTCCGTACACTTTTGTTTGCAACTTTTGAATTTGTTTTAGCTTGGTCCGAATGAATGGAAGCACCATAGATGGTGACTTATACTTGAGAAGATCCACCCGTCCATCGTACTCTTTTTTTCGCAGGGCAACTTCCTGTCGGAAAAGTCGGAACAGATTGTGCATTCCGATGGTGCAAATTTTACAACGTCCTGTGCCTGGCACTATATTATTTATACTACACGATCCTTCACAGCCAACCCGCCGAAAACAGTAACGAGAGGAGCCATCTTTGGTGCATTTCCATTGACGAGGCTCGCAATTTTTGCCATTTGTCATATCTACTAAATACCCAACAAAATTTGCATCTAAATTCAAAGCCCCGCCGTTCGAAATATGCTCAGCTGTCCATCGATAGGCGTTGCCAATAGAAAGTCGGAATCCCTGTTTGAGTACATCTGGGTTATGACTTTGGATTGTTCTATGGTGTCGAGAGAAATTCCATTGCAAATAGGATCATCTTCTGTTGACTCTAGATTGGTACCAGTTTTTGTAGCGGCCAGTAATTTATTGATGGCAGGAGTGCTTTCATCAGATTCTTTCTCTAGCCTTGGCTTCTTATCGACATGTTCCATTGATCCATTTTCATTTTCTCTATCATCTATTGAAGAACTTTCTCTCGATTCTCCAAGACTCGTTCGCGACAATCTTTGTTTCGTTTGCCGGGGAGGGTTTTCAATGAGCCATCGTTGATCCAGCCCTCCAAGTTTCCTCCATTTTCGTACTTTAGCTGAGCTCGTGATGTCATAATGTGGCGGCGGGTGATGCTTCCCACATCTTTCACTAGTCGGGAAAAACTTTTCCAGTACTTCGGCGGGGCAGCCAGTCCAATCAAGCGCCTCAAATTCGTCGGGTTTCACAGTTTTCATCCGTGTAATCCCGACCGGTTGGTAGGTGGTGGCCAATACTCCCATTGTGCATAATCTGAAGACGGGGGAAATTCTTAAAACCTATCTTTCGATTTCTGCCATCTCTACTTGGCTTGAATTTTGCAGGTGTATCTGCAATAGCGACAGATAGCGACTACAGTCGATTCGATCAAGGAACTCTTCACCGGCGCAATGGTGTGGATGCACTGGTGCTGGTGGTGGGCGAGGTTGAAATGACATGAATGACCGTACGTCGGCCTGGCAGGTTGTCTCGATTTATCAACCAACGAAATACAGGTACAATTATGAGGGTAGAGCATTTACTATGTTGCCGGAAGGTAATTTTAGGCTTGTCGAGACGATTACTACATACAATACCGTTGGTTTTGTAAAGTTTTGTAATAATATCTAATATCGCACCATATTCGGTCCCAACGGAGTGCTAACCAAAAGCACAGCTTCTGGTGGGATACTTTTTTTTTCCCGCGGGATAATTGTCCCGCCACGTGTAGGCACCGTATTGGTCGAAATTTCAGACGGGAAAAATAATTTTC
>JALLAR010000820.1:0-12521 GCA_036939335.1 Conticribra guillardii
AAAAAGTTCGGAGAAACTTATGACTTCAAAAATGACTCGAATGTCGTCCAGAATTGTCATTATCCCTAGGGTGTGGGTCGTCAAACGGGTGTCATAATATTGTATTGGGCGTTATAAGACTCATACACAATAAATAATAATATAAGTGAAAAAAGTAGTAGGAGTACATAGTACTAAAATAATAATAATACGATTAGGCCCATAGTATGATACTCCAAACATGGCAATAGTTAATAATCAATCAAAATTTTCTTGTTCATGTTAAAAGTAATAATATGAAATAATCAAGGGCATAGTTTTTATATATAATTGATACCATATATATTTTTACCGGGGACACTGTACTAAATGATGGGAACGTGTTGGGAAAAAAGTCTAAATTGATTGCCGATACGTATTACCGTTCATACCACACTTGAACGTACGAAGATTTCATACAAAAATGGGCAATAAATAAATACCTCAAAAGCTCCACTTCTCAATTATTCTGAATCAACTCCTACTACCCAGTTTTCCTAATTGCTCACCCCAGCCTCTCCAACACAATAATATTATGAACACTCTTTTTCTCTATTTCAATGGATAAGGTGGTATCTAAATAATCATCATCTCTCTCTCTCTCTCTCTAGAGAGAGAGAGATGGTTTCGTATGTTGTATCACAGCAAGCTCCAGCAATAATAAATAATTCTCTATTGTGGTCAGAATCTGGTCTTGATCTCGCTCGCCACCATACGATAAGATACCGCATCAACAGAGCGAAAAAAAGAGAACATTTCAAAGCGAGTAAGTGAGTGGCTCTATCAAACTGGGGCTGCGTAGTAGATAATATATATTACACTACCACCACCGCACCGCTTCGACAGATATGTCATAAAAAACAAACAAAAGCGCTGCCATCATTATTTCAGAAACGAACTCCAACAAACAATTTACACAGTCGATCACTTTTCTTTTGATCTCAGCACCAACATCACCGCAAAATTTGCCAACACCACCAAAACCGCCGACCACAATATCACCAGCAATATCGCCAATACCAAAATGATGAATCAATTAAGAAATACCTGCCGATCATACGAATCCTCCTCAACAAAATACTACACAGAACTTGATACGAATAACGGCAGAGGCGACGTGACGAACAAAGATTTGGATGCCATGAAAGAGATGATTAGAGACATTCGTCGAAACCCAGACCTCGTTTATCAATTCTTTTCAATTTATCACGACTAGAATTCGAATGGCAATCACAATTTTCTCTCGTCAATTTGTTGATTGAAACAAGGAACATGTACCGATAGAGAGTTAAAAAAACAACGACACAACGACATCATTGGCGTCTTTCGTGTGCGACCAAGAATATGCTATTCAGAGGAGTCAACTGCGGCAAGAGGAAAGCCGGCATCGCATTGTAAATATTATTAAAAGGATATGCACGGAATGAGGCGTTTTATCGGGAATGGGCGATTAGCCAGTTAATCTCACGATGAATCCTAGTACATCGCTCAATCGATATTGCATGCTTCAAATCACTGGCCCGCATGATTTCTCTAAATAAACTAACTTTCTAAGGATCATTGCTAAACACTGTTGTCAATCTAAAAGTTCAAAACCTCTCTTTTTGCGGGTAATGATAATTATTCATGTTAGTTTTGAGAATTTTGCATTCAAATTCGATGATTCTTTTCTCTTTGGTGTACTATTGTGTCAGGAACGGAAGACAGACAAAGTGCAAGCCATCTTTATATTCCATAAATCAATTCGCTGACTGCATGATTCCTGTAAATTGTCATAGATTGTCATTAGGCCTGAGAGATATTTCTATGCACTTCTCATTTAGGCGCGAGTTAAGAATCAAGACTTCTCTTCTTTGTGCAACATTAAAACAACTGATCTCGTTTTATTTTAATTGAGAGTTTCCGTGAGTAATTTCAAGTACTTTAAAACATGTTGCTGCTCTGGACCACAATTCATCATCAAGTTTTGTTATTCCAATATTTCTATGCTCTTCTTCTATTTTGGCCTGCTGAAAAATTCAAGATTTTTTGTCGCGCAAGAAAAAACAATCGATCATGATCATTTTTCTTCGTGGGAGATGTTAAATGTTTCGTTTACAATTTCAGTTAAAGGACAGGACATGTGCTCGCTGAGTTCTGGGGCTTGGTAATATATATATTTTTTTTTTGCAGGCAAAAACTGTGGCTTGCGGACGGACGAATCCAAGCAAGATCATGGATTTGGCATCACAGGAAGAAACGAGCCTTGATCCTTGATAACAAAAGGCACACAGTTATTTACACATTTTTTTGTGTTTTAAAAGAATATTTTAAACGAAATCGAATGAAAGCAGAAGGAATTCCACTCGCACACGAACCTCAGCTCAGTCGATCCACCAAGGCGGATAAAAAGAAGGATGTCTAACGAATCGATCGACTTGCTTTGGGACGAATCAATCCATGGGCTGAAGAAGTTAACCCAGGATGAGGAGGAAAGCATCAATCAATCGAAATCGGTGTCTATCCCTGACGCATTCCTTCATTTTGCAAAGCTCTATGTTCGTTATACAATAATCTTGTCGAATTTGGGAACGTGTTACGATGCCGCAATTCAACCACAAAAACGTCTCGATATCAAATCAACTCTAGAACATGTTGTTAGTCGAGTCATCAACCTACGGCATCTTCTTGTTAAGTGGGCCCCACCAAATGCCGATGTTATTTCTAAGGATGCCGCGCAGCAACCTTTTCCTTGGGAATATGTCGATTTCAACCAGGCCTTGAAAGAACTACACGTGCCACCATCTCAACTGGAAATAGCTACACCATCATTTTTGATAGACGATTCCTTACAAAGAATCCGTAGTCGAAATGCTTTTGTTGCAAGTCGTCTACTTGAAAAGTTTGGACCAGAAGTCATAGCATTGGAGGAAAAGAAATGGGTAGTAGAGCCTTTAGCAACTGTTTCAACTGAGAAGGAACATCGCGAGAGGAAAGCGATTCATAACCCAAGACATGATGCGCAAAACAAAGTGACGAACATAATTCCGGATCATGCGGCGACTATAATCCAAACGTCAGTTCGAGGACACATTTGTAAGAAGAAAACTGAGCGCGATCGACAATGGTTGAAGGGCTTTGTCGGAATGAGTGATTCTAGTAACGCAGTTAAATTCAATCAACTCAAAAACAACATTTCCGATATTCGCGAAAAAAGAAAGCAGGAGCAGAGTTATTGTCAGGAAAGCTATGAAGCGGATCTGCATAGCCTTAAAGAAGTTGTTAGACAAGAGGAAGGGTTTGGTATGCAAACTGATTTGCGAGAAGAGCGAATCAAATGGATAACGGACCATGTAGTGAATAAAAACACCTTGCCAGATTCGTTTGAAGAGTTCTACGCCAAAGATGTAACTCCTCCAGACAATGCTGGTGATCCTAAACAGTTGGTTGATGGTAAAATCGACTCAAGTAAAAGTTCCAAGGACAAAAAAGGCTCTAGCGTAGAAGCAGTTGAACGCCCAGCATTTTCAAGCCCTTTCACAGTTGAAATATTGGATTCTCTAAGGGAAAACATCAATATTTACGAAGACAGATGGCGGCACAGAAATGTTGGACATGATAGAGTCAAATCACAATATCACGACGCTGAAATGGCGAAGAGTTTGATAATTAGAGACCAGGTTAAGAGCGAGCTTACCAAAGGAGTAGACGAGAAACTTCTTTCAAACTTAACGAAAATAAAAGCCATGCAAGAGGCAGGCGAAAAAAAGTCAAAATCAAAAAAAGAGGGAAAAGGCCAAGGGAAGAAAGGAAAAGGTAAAAAGGCGGGCGGAGGAAAGAAAGAAAAACCACTGCCTGGTGCAAAGTTACCTGGGATCAAGGACATGAAAGTTGAAGAAATGCTGGACATTCTCATTCAAAATGGACTCATATGCCAACCTGCAAATTACAACACTAATGACTTCATCGGAGGATTCCAATCCGAGTACCCCAAGTTTCCAGGGACATCAAGCCAGGTAAGGCTCATAGTGATTGTGCTCTTACTTCCAATTTCAATCATGTTTACTGATTTCTCTGTATCAATCTAATCACTTCAGGAGAGATGGATACCAGAGGACCCTAGTGCGTGCCAGTTGAGGAAGGCCATAATGGACTACTGCGTCCTTCCAATGGGATCAGAACGAATCAAGTCACGCATCCAAGAGAGCGAGAATATTAGATCATTACTTTTCTATGGACCATCAGGCTCGGGAAAAACGCTCATGGCTCAAGCCATCGCTTCAGATATTGGTGCTCTTTTCATCAATCTTTCTTCCTCAACAATTGGAAATTCATTTGGAGGAAAGGAAGGCGCAACGAAACTATGCCATATGGTTTTTACAATTGCAAAGGAAAAGGCTTACTCTCCAGTAGTTATTTATTTAGACGATTGTCACGAGTTTTTTTTGGGGAAGTCAAAACGTGGTGGGGATTCAGATATAAATACCGAGATGCTTCGATTCCAGAAGGATCTTCTCATTTACAAAAATCAGGCGCTTAAGAAAGAAGACCGAGTTATTGTGATTGGTTGCACAAATATGCCTGATAAAGGAGACGCAAAGCTACTGAAATGGAAAGGTCCTACTGGTAAACCAGAAAAACAGGGATTTTTTGAGCGCTTTCTTTACTTTCCAAAAGCCCACCACGCAGACCGAGCAATGCTATGGAAGGACTTTGTAGAGAGGAGAATATCTGATTTTAGCAAGAAAGCAAATTGCCCCGGAATAAATTACCATACACTAGCCTATTTGTCTGATGGATTTTCTGCTGGAGAGATTATTTCAACTGCGAAGACAGTCCTTTCAGAGGAAAGAATGAAGAATTTGGAACACGAACCTCTGTCTGAACGCGATTTCTCGAGCTACTTTTCAAACAAAAGAGAATCCGAAGACGAAAGATTTATTACTTTCACCCGACAAATAACTGACTTGGAGTCAAGGTGGAAATCAATATACGGAGGCAAACAAAGTGACGACCCAAAGAAGAAGAAAAAGAAGTAACAACTTGATGTTCTGAATGGAGAGATAATAGTCACCGATTTTTTTTTCTTTTGTTTAGTCTGTCAAAATAGTTAGTTCCAGGAGCGATGCGTTGGAAGTTTCCCATTCGTGATGGTATTTCTCCATATGCTCGAGGGAGCTTGTTCATCAAAATTCGTGCAAGGTCTTTCTCCAGTACATCCACACTGGAGATATTACAAGAGGCCTTGCGTTGCGTCAGTCGACGCTGGCACACATCTGCTAAAGCTTTTCGATCATAAGCCGGTGGATCGACAAGTGCTATAGTATCACGCACCAAGCTCTCTTTGACGCGGATATCAAGAGGCGAATCACATCCCAACGATGGCGAAGAGTTTACTTCTATTAGCCAACACTTGAGCTGTTGATCAAACATAACATCAAAACCAAACAACTCAAAAGAATTAGGCTGGTTTGGAATTTCAGATCCAGCCGCTATAAGTGATTTCAGACAGACATCGACGATCTTCTCCCACAAGGCGTTAGTGTCAATTCCAACAGCATCCAAACGCTTCCACAGCCAACTCATTGCGACTTTGCTTTCGGCGCCATTCAGCCCAGCCAAAAACGCAGGATGGGATTTATCAACCTCGCAACCAAACTCTTTTTGAATACTCGAATTGGTAAGATGAATGCGTGTGTCATGCAAAGAGTCTGGTCTGGACGAATACAACTGACTGCCAAATCTCGCAAGACCTTCCTTGTAAATAAATGCCTCAAGCGGATCAAACGAGGAAACAAGCACATATATGCGCAAGTCGAATTTAAACCCCAAGAATAAAAGTGGATTCGATATGTATCGCTGGATCACAATCGGCTGCGAATAAGATACATCAGTAATATCATTCACAAGAGATATTCCTCTTCCTCTTGACAATCCAACTGGCTTGATTATCCAAAAATTCGACTTGCCCATGCCAATTTTCTGGATTGAAGAATAACCGGCAACAAAGGCATTGTATTCATGAGGTAGCGCATAAGTTAATGGCATTATATTGAAACAGTCGTCAATCCTTTCACCATCATCCGAAACATAATTTGTCCTTTGCGAGGAACCAAATCGCTGAATATTTTTCTTGAGTAGATCTTTTCTCGTTAGTCCCCGTGTCCCTCGGAATCTGCTAATTTTCTGAAACACAAGAAGATGTTCAAAGTCAGATGCCTGGGGTATACCCCTAGGAAGTAGTATGGGCACACGAAATGAAGCAAGCAATAATGAGATGGGACAAGTGGCATTTGTAAAAGGGAAGCAGCAAGACGAAGAGTCTTACCAAGTCCACTGAAGGTTCCAAAAGTTACCGGAATCCCCAATATCCGGACGAATGATTTCATCCCAAGACGACAATAGTCGATCAGAAAATCCTTTACGAATTATTGATGTGACTTCTGGTCTACGCGACTTGATCCGATAGAAACGACCACATGCATCACCATGTTGCGAACCATCACTGTCAAAGTCCGAGTCATCTTCTAATGAATCGGAGAAGTTGTTGATGGTCATTGTATGTCGTTGAATTTGACTTTGCATGCATTTTGAGACTTCTTTTTGATTGGTGTCTGTTAGGCTTGATCTCGAATGTTTTCCATCAACTGTATTTGGTTTGTACCGACTCGCACATTGGGCAAAGATATGGCAGAAAGATGGGAACGAGTCACAAAACTTCCGACGACTAGAAAACTGTCTTGTCTGTGTTGGTTGTGATAAATTCTTCGAACATATTGTATCAATGTTTACTTTTGAATGTGGTTTGCTTGGGATTTCTTTTTCTTGAAATTCGATTTTTGAATGGTCGATTCTCTCATTTTTCAACAACATTGTTGTCAATGACGCATTTGTGCGGCGTTTCATTGGGATCGACAAATTACCAGCAGAAGACAATTGATTTTCTGGCTTTTCATCCGAAATAGCATCAATATTAATTGTCTCCGAAATTGCATTTGGTCCGGTACATTCATTTGCCGCGCCATGGTCGTCATGCAATAACGGGATAACTTCTTCGCTGCTATCATTACACACGCGGACTATGGAACAATCAAAATTGGCGTCAGTTTTACTTTCAGTATGATCTCTTTCATCTGATACTGTATTGACAGCGGGCATCTCATGAGCAATATTATTTGTCATGCGACCGGAGACTGCATGTTCTCTTAAAACATCTGTCAGCGATTGTTCAATACAATCTACCTTATCCGCAGAAAAATCATCAGTTGCAGAGAAGTTGCCAACATCCTCATGGACATCATCAAACGATACGTTGAGTGACAAGCTTTTACCATCGTCAATGTTGTCATCATCCTCATTCTCGAATGAAGATTCATCCGAGTCAGCAGTAGAAGTATGAAACATTGTTGACTCGTCATCTACTACTCTGGCCGCCGCCGCCGCCGCTTTCACGAATGCTTCCTCCTGCGTGCAACCCGACTGCAATGCTAGCGATTTGGCTTCCTCTGCAGCAGCATGCATCGAATTCCGGACTCGTTCTGCACGTTCTTCTTTCTCCTTCCTCCGCTGACGCCGTTGTCGTTTCTCCTCCTCCCACAGCACTAGTCTTAATTTTTTGGCCTTTTCGCGTTCCACGCGCCACTCTTGCATAGTTTCCAACGCTTGACGTGTGCGTTCCTGGCGCTGCTGATTGAGTCGGCGCGATACATTATCGTGCGCGCGTGCTTGCAAGGATACCTTTGCTAATTTGGCGCGAGATCGAAAATTGGAAGGTTTGGATTTAGGACTGTTTGCAACAAAGAATTGCACTTTTGAAGGCGGTTTTGGAGAATCACTGCTTTGGTGACTTTTCCAGTTTGACTCATTTGTAGTTGCTTTTGATACTGATCCTTTGCGCGCGAGCGTGGACGGAATATGCTGGTTTGGAGACAAGCCTGTCGAATTTACTTGCCCACATGAAGCATTATTGTGTTGGCTTCCCTTATTATTGGACAATTCTCTCGAGCAAACACCGTTTTCGACTACACCACACTCTATACTGGTGCACCCTGATGAATTTCCATCTCTTGGTTTTCGAGCAGAGATTTCCTTCCTTACATGGTCAAGAAGCTTATAGACAAAAGGCGCAATAGAGGTTATTGCTTCCTTATCAACAAGAGAATCATCGACGCCGGCACCCCATCCTTGCTCAAGTGCTGTGAGCTGAGCTTCTGAGTCGACCAAGGTTTGCATCTCGTGCCGATCAAGCTGATCTATGCGTAACAGTGGAAATGATGTTAGGTCAACATCATTGGATGCATCCATCACTCTTCCCATGTGGAGATTGGAAAATTAAGTCATTCCATGCTCAGTGTCTTTGTTGAAAGAAGTTCTGCCCAAACTATGAATGGCAAAGTCAACCGACGACACGGGGCGATCGCATGTTTTGAAAAATGCAATGTAGTATGCTATGCCGAGTGGGAGTCCATACATTTTTTGCATAATTTTATCTAATTTTGAAGTTTAAATTTCAAACCTGACTGATGGAATGTCGCACATCAATCATTATTTGGGTGGCGAAGATAAGTATTTACGAAATAGAAAATCAAGTTATTGAAGTATGAGTGTGCCGCAATGTGAGGTGGCACAATTCCGTGAAAAATCCATCTCGCGTTGTACACACTAGAACAAAAATACCAAAATTAGATTACCCAGTTCAACGCATTGCCAAGGCAAGTCATTCAAACATCAAGGAACTTCTCACATTAACACGCCTTGAAATGGCAGTATACTACGCGAAATTGTTAATCCCAACAAAGCCCCATTATTGTGCCAAATTACGAAGAAATGGGTGCCAAATGTGCCAAAGGATTCATACCCTCAAAATGAACCGTCATCTATTCGCCATCTCACATGCCAATTGCAACCACGAAAAAGCCACATTATAGAAGCAGTTCTAAATTATGGCCACGAAAATAGCAATAAGCTTCAAAATGGCCATCCCTGCCAGATGATTCTGCTGCCCAAATAAACTTGCGTTTAGCGAAGAACCGACTATCCCTCCATGACAAATGCCTTATTGAGCATCCTTTTAGCAGTTGCTCTTCCATAGGGAACATACGAGAGGGTGTACCATAAACTCGCGCACATTTGCACTAGAAGCACTGCAAGTCAGCAGAATTAATGTCAACACATGTGAGAATATTCAGTAATATGTGTCTGGAGGAAATAGCGACAACGTCGAACTTACATATCACCAAAATGGCAACCTTTGGACCAGTGGCGAATGGGATGAAGCATACCGCAATAGAAGTGCATAGTGATGAGAGGTAAACAATGGAGGTTAATTGTCTCTTTTCGTCGAACATACTCCTGTGATGAAGGTAGTAGAGCAGCAAAATAGAGAAAATACACGAGTCGTGTAAGCGCACGTGGAAACGAAGCACACCTTGAACAATGGGCTATATAGCAAATGCATTCGAGTATAATGGCACGATTGACTCACTTGAATTGTCTTTGAGGCCCACTCAAAAACATGGATGACATGAGTGACAAAAGATTACCGGATGTATATAGAAATACGAAGGGAGCTGGATTTCCTTCCACAAGTTTGATAAAGAGTCTGAATGACATGAATGTCATAAGGTATCCACATGTGAAGCTTAAAAAAAGTGAATTAAGTTGCGCTATATGAGTCCATTGAAGAAACAGTCTGCACAAAGTTGAAATAGATTGAAACCAAGCTTGCAACTTACCATATTCCAAATCCCATGACCCTCTTAGAAGGTAGAATGATTAATGACATTGAAAGCAAAGGAATAAAAATTAGTTACAGATGATTCCAAACGTAGTATTGTTACAATTTTTGCGCCTGCCACCTGCGCCCCCACTCAATGTCTCCCCTCAAGTAACAACCTCCGAAAATGAAAAAACATAACAATTGATTGTCGAATCCATGTCACATTCTCTTTGCCAATGCACAATTCATAAAAAAAAAACATGCTACCGACACACATTCGTGAAAACATACATCATTCAAAAATACGCAATAAAAAAATCACACAACTGACCTGATGAAAAGTCAACTTGGGACAATACTCCGAAACATCATCAACCATGCTACTGCTTTCACTTTCTGCCGAATCGACACTCCCCCCGGTAGGAATGCCTAACCCCGACGCCGCCTTGGTCATATTGCCTCTCACGCTCGAGCCGGCGGAGGTGGCGGATTCTTTGAGGGATTGAAACATGTTGGACATTTTTCCTAGTGGCGGTGCTGCTGATGGTGCTTGTGACGAGTTTTCTGTGTGGTCTTCGTTGAGGAGGGGTGCGTATCGGCTCATGGACAACTAACGGTATTTGCTGATATTCCCGCTGTTTTGAGGCCCGAAAACGGAAATGAGAACAAATAATTTTCAGAACTGCGTCGATTGTCGACCCTCAACCCTCAACCCTCAACGCAGCAGTTGGCCGGTTAAACGGGGTCGCGTCTAAAAATAACTATGTAACTACACAGGCAGACTGAAACTGGGTTACTAACGGGTTATCATTGCTTAAAAAATACTACACATAGACTCTGATACAGTGCAATACTACAATATTGTATAGACTTATTGTACAATACTCCACCCCTTTTACAGGGGTGCTTCTTAATTTTCAATACTACCATCATTCGAAGAAATCCAACCTTCTAATATTTAATTTAAATTTGTTTTGAACAGAAAGGAAAAGAAGAAGAAGCCTTTTAGACTGTTTACAGTCATTGAAAGTCAAAAAGCATTATGACTCTGGCCCTGTGAAAGACAGACCATTTTTTTCACTCTAAAAACCTGTGAAAAAAGTGTGCGTGCAGTCGTTCAAGTCATATTTTACCTAATTATTTTATTATTTATTTTATTTTTCCACGTCAGAGCCATCTCTCATCAAAAAATGATGGATCTCAGACCAAGCGACCAAGCGATGGTGCCTCATCCAGAACCAGAACTGATAATTAATCGAATTTTTTTAGCCTTGGCTGGTCTGCTTTTCAGGACAATGCTGTTGTTGTAATGGAATAAAAAATAGCAAATTAATTAAAGTAATACTAATACTCATTAATAATAATGGTATCATTCCATTCATTGGCATTATTTAATCTGCAGCATACCTCTGTTCTCGTTGGGGCTGCTACAGCTTTGCTGTTAGTTGAGAATGAGCATGCGAATGCTGTGTCTGTGTCCTCTCTGAATATCATGTCCAACAACACGTTGACAGACATGATATCCAACTCTATTGATGAGGCACTTTCGGATTGAAAACAAATGGCGGCATATCACTTCTTCAGCCCCATTAATTGTTCTTTGAAATGTTGCTGTTTGTTGCGTAATTTGCCCTTGGTTAGTTGGTCTGATTGATTGTTGTGTTTCCCAGTTCCTTCTCAAATATTGTTTTATCTCGGCTGCTGAGGTTGATGGAAGGATAACATTATTATTGGTGGTTGGAGGAAGAGAGATTGCATTTGATTGGGTCCGGAGATTTGAAGAGTAACTAGACCTGGATACATATGTTTGAAAGATAACTATGCAGAGGGATGTTGTTAGATATGAGAGCAAGATGATGGTGGAACCAAGAAGGGAGGATGATGGGTGCCTGCGAAGAACTGAAGAGTAGCTGGTGAGGCTTACAGAGGTTTTGGGGAACTACAAAGGCACCGACGGCCGATGGAGGTGGGATCGGCAGAGTGTTTGCTGTGTCGGCCGAGGGCAATGGACTGTGCCACCCCCCCCCCCACCCCAAAGGTGCCCCCCTCATTATCAGAATATATATTCCATTGATTTTCATGTTGGGCTAGGAGGCCCAGGTGGGGTCATATCATAGCAAGCGTGAAGGTTGCAGTTCACTCCACCACCCCACGGCTCAAGAGCATTGATCATGCCAACGAAGCACATCAACACATGCTCCAAAATCATCGCAAAAAAGCCGCCAGTGCTCTGCCTGCCTTGACACATGCTTCTTGAGCCCATGCACTATGATCCCTGTGCATTGTATTGGGTCCAGAGGTGTAGGGGTCATGCCATGGTCGGTAGACGAGCTCAGTGGTGGGACATCGGTTTTGATCGTCGTCACAACGAAAAAGTGAGTTTTTCAAGGTCTGTCTTTGATGGCCTAGGATGGTAGGAATTCATACTAAAAACTTAAGTAGCATATGCTCTTTATTTTGAATAAGAATTAATAAGTAGAGCAAAAATGACTCTAGAGTTATAATTTCGACTCGAAGTCAAATTGATTCAATTTGACTTCGAAGTCAAAATTATAACTTTGAAAGTCATTTTTTTAGTCAAAATGCGATTTGACTTTGCGACTGCACGGCACAAAATGAGGTCTAGAGTTATAATTTGACGCCTGTGCAGCGTTCTCAGATTTAAAATACATTTTGACTTTCAATGACTGTGAACTGTCTTAATAGTATTCACAGAGGTGCTTTATGAGTATTTAAGACTGGTCGCAGTCATTGAAACCTATCCGGCTGTTTAGGTACAGACGTAGGACAGCCAGACCATTTTTTT
>JALLAR010000821.1:0-12508 GCA_036939335.1 Conticribra guillardii
CACAGCGCGATTGTGTGTGATAGCCTGATCCAGGGAAGGGTGCGGGCAAATTAACTAGAGTAGAGAGTATCGTACCATACATGGTACAAACATTCGTGATTCTAAAAATTGCATAACCAAACAACTGCTCTGAGGTGCTATGTGGGCCGGCCGCGAAAGCCTTCTACGAACCAACAGTCTTACCGAACAATTAACTTGAATGATCATGATTTCCCACCATAGAATAGATCGCATTTTATGTGTGTTGAGAAAAAATAGCAATTGCCGCGTTAATGCTCGTCGCATCACAAGACTGCCACCCATCCGATCAAATTCAACAACTGCGGAATCTGCGATTGCATCCCCATTTCTTTCCTATGATCGAGATACTGGAATTGTTTGGGAAGCATCATCGTCGTCGTCGGCTTCGCCTGATGCTGCGCAGAAAAGCCGTATTAGCCCTCTTTACCAAACCATCATCGGCATTGAAATCCACGCACAGCTCTCCATTCCCACAAAACTGTTCTCTTCTGCGCCCACACGTCACAACACTTCCTACTTTTCTAATACTTCAACAGCCACTGCTGCAAATACACTGGTGCACCCGTATGATTTGGCCTACCCAGGAACGCTCCCCTCTCTATCCCAATCTGCTGTAAAAGCATCTGTTATATCTGCAGCTGCATTAAATTGTCAAATTCACAAACAATCTCGGTTCGAAAGAAAACATTATTTTTATCCAGATTTGCCCAATGGATATCAGATTACACAACAAAGGTGGCCCTTGGCGAGTGATGGCGTTGTGGAGTTTCTACCTTGGTCAAATAAACATATTCCGGCGAAGCAGGCAAAAGATAAGACTGATAAAAGGAGGAGAGGTAAATCTTCTGAACACTCCAATAAAGTGAAATCAATTGAAATTCTAGATGAAAATATTGACGAATCTCATAAATGCAATCAACCAGTTCAATTACGAATAGAACGTATTCAAATGGAGCAGGACACTGGGAAAACAACAACCCACATTCTGTCGAACGGCAACGATTGCCAAAACGAGCAATCCTATCAAACTCAATCTCACATTGATCTCAACCGAGCAGGATGTGCACTCATCGAAATTGTGTCTCATCCTGATTTACGCTCAGCTCACGAAGCAGCAGGAGTAGTTGAAAAGATTCGTAAGCTGTTGAAGCACGTGGGGACATGTGATGGAAGAATGGAAGAGGGGAGTTTGAGGTGTGATTTAAACGTGTCAATTGCTCCAGTGGACGGCGATTATTCGCATTGCAATGAGATGATTAGAACAGAATTGCCCAAAGGCAATGGGCAACGTGTGGAAGTGAAAAATCTGAATTCTTTGCGACAAATTATTGCAGCTACTGAATATGAGGCCTTGCGGCAATCCGTATTATTGCTCAATAATGCACCGACTGGACGCGAAACTAGAACATTCCATGTAAAACCCATCTCTGATGTGCATCCTTTGGGAGGAGAGACTTTTGTCATTCGAATGAAGGGAGATGCAATTGATTATCGGTTTTTGCCAGAGCCAGATATACCACCATTAATTTTGGATGAAGATACTCTAGGAAGCAACATGTCATTGGAAGATTTCATCGAACACAACATGCCAGAGTCTCCAGAAGAAGCTGCGGCTAGACTCGTGAAAGATTATGGTTTGAGCGACGATGTTGCCAATGTAATAACAGCGGATCCACCTGCAATTATTTTGTTTGAGCAAGCGGTCGAGACTGCGAGGAAAATGCTCATGACGGACGAATCATCAAATGTCGAAACGACAGTGTCTTCTGTCCAAGTGTTGGTTGGCAATTGGTTATGCAATGATTTATTTGCGCTTGTGAAAAAAAGTGCAACAGAGGGAAAAGATAATAAGAAAATAGATTTTTGCAATGAAGAAGAATCCTCAAACTCCCTCAATCACCCCATATCAGTCGAATTCTCAACAGTTGATGCTAAAAGGTTGGGTGCACTTGTTGCAATGGTCGCTAATGGAAATCTTTCCACATCAATGGCCAAAAAAATTCTCAACATTATGTTTCGAGACGACTTGCACTCCTCACCAACAGAGATTGCAGATTCCAACGGGTGGCGTATTATTTCTGACATGAACACTCTCATTCAGCTGTGCGAAAGTATTGTTTTGGATGACAGAAATTCTTCGCAGTTGGAACAATACAAACAGGGTGGAAAATTTCAATGGAAGATCGAAAAGTTTTTTGTAGGAAAGATTATGGCGGCTAGTCAAGGAAATGCTCACCCTGAGCGTATGAAGGAAGCATTGACTTCTGTTTTGGAAAGAGTGGCTCCTGTGACACCTTAACAAATCATACTAGCACACTATCTAATAAATTTGTAATAGCTTTAATTTTCCTCATATTGATTCATTAGAAGCAAAGTCTTCGGTAGCTCTTGCACGCTCAGTTGTGCTTTGTCACATTATCTCCGTTCAGAAGATACACTAAACATGACTGTTCCTACAATCAAGCACATGGCGGTTGTATACTTATAGTCATCTCAGAGTAATTTTGGTTAAATTTAATCTTTGACGTTACATAATCTGCAATGGCGAGTGTTACAGCTAGGGTAGTTGCAAAGCCCATTGACTGCTCCTGCGATAAGTTGAGTACGTTTTTTCCCTCCACGGTGCCATCATTATTCAAAGATGAATACATTACTATGATTACGACTGCATTTCCAAGCATAAGTCAAGTCCACTAGAAAACTTTCCCATGGTGGTCACTAACGCAGCCAATTCAACCCTATGGACCTTCGTGACATCTCCCCCAGTTCCACGATGACCAACAAGCAACTGCAGTGCTGTACTTAATCCTAGTGTGCAAATCTTTCCATGAAAACGACATTTGTTGCACTGAACACAGTTCATAATCCTCATTAAATCCCGAGTGCGCATACGTGCTTCCCACAAACTATTCTCATCTTTCACAGCATGATCCTTCAGCCGACGAGAAGCTGCCTCAATCGAAGGATCATCTAACAATGGATGCGTGAGAATCGATCTCAAAATTTCCACTGACTGTGTGTCTCCAATCTTTCCCGATTCGCAATCTGCCAAA
This sequence comes from Conticribra guillardii, assembly GCA_036939335.1. Taxonomy (NCBI): domain Eukaryota; phylum Bacillariophyta; class Thalassiosirophyceae; order Thalassiosirales; family Thalassiosiraceae; genus Conticribra; species Conticribra guillardii. The sequence goes on from JALLAR010000821.1 coordinate 3,075, forward strand.
AGACGTTCTCTCGCGGCTCTCACACCAGACAACAAGAGCATCATACTAAAATACATATTTTCGACTGCCTCTGGAGTTTCTCCCTGAGGTCCAAGTCTGCGTTCAAATTCTGCACTGGGATCTGTCCACGCCGAACTTGGATCTAATCCCTCTCCACTTTCGATCTTGTTCCTCATTCCTTGAATGACCTGCGCTGAAACCATGGAATGTAAACCACTCACAGCCTTGTTGAAATCTGCTTTCCAATCATCTGCGTCATACTCATCTACTCCAACGGCTCCATCATGAAATCCAATTCTATTATGGATGAACCTCCATACTTCACTGCCATCATATCCTGTGAAATCTTCAGGAAATTGCTCCGTATCGTAATAATCGTCGCTCGGCATGTCCCATCGGGCCCACCCATCCAGCTCAAATTCGTGATCCTGAAAATCACTCTGTTTGACATCTGGAGGGACTTCTTCATCGTCAACAGGGTAGATCTCGCATGACTCAGTGTAGCACTCAAAGAGTTCTTGGGGGATGTATTCGCAGGACGCCAACATGTCACAAGAGTAGAGGCGGAAGTAGGGGAGGGCGCGGAGTTGCTCAAAGAGAGGTGCAAGAGTGGGGAGTGCGACATCGATGGCATCGATTCCTTGAGCGAGCGATTCGTCATGTAGAGCAGCGGAGGCTGCTTGGAGAATGGTGATGGGGGTGTGTTGACGACGACGAGTTTGGGCGATGACATCGGCTCGTTGGATGGGCGGGGCAGCTAGTGGTTGCTTGATGACCGCGGAACGAGCTGGGGACGATACAAATGCTGATGCTTTATTGCTCGCGAGGTATCCAGTGGATGATACCAGCGCAATGGCACAGGAGAGCGGCGAAAATCTCATGGTGTTACGATTATTTGGATACGAATGAAAAGTAAACTTTCGATTGTTTTGTGAGGGTTCCCTTCACAAAACTTTGAAGGGAACCTGATTTCATAAAGATACACATAGTACCTTTGAGGTAGACATTGATTTTATATATCGATTTGTAATAGAGTCTTGTGAATCATAGAGGTAATTAGCACACGTCATAACTTGGGTCTATCAAATCTTGGTGTTCCATCTGCCTTGAAGCGCAGCATCTGCCAATAGCTTGGGCACTACTACAGATAGATACAACCAGTTACAATTATGGGGTGTTCATAGACATAGACAGACCCAACACTTTCAAAATCAGGATGATGATATTGAAAAAGTCTAGAAAAGACAGCTTGCTCTGACAATAACACTCTGGTTCAATAAATCTTTTTTTCAAAATTGATTGGGATGGGGAGGAAGCCAAAATGAAAGGTCAAAGTCAAATTGAGGGAGGGGCATATGATGATGATGTACCTGTATGATTGTGATTATTCTCACCAATCCCCACCTTTGTGGTGTTAATGTTAATAGCTACTCTCTAACAGCTGACAGAAATGTCTGCAAATATCGAACAATTGGCCTCATTCTTTTTGTGAGAAACCACATAAAATCCTTTCATAATTCATAAGAATAAAGATAAGGCAGGCTTTTAGGATTTACCATGGGCATGGGGAAAAATTAGTATTTTATCTCTGGCGATAGCAATAGACACTTCTATATTTTCTTCAGTTGTACCAATTGTCAAGTCAGGTTTTGTTGTTGCTGTAGGAAAACCTAGAACCCATCTGTTCTTGCCAGTAAATAAATCCAGAATAAACACCTCATTGACTAAATTCTTGCATTTCCCATTGCAACAATTTGAGCATCATCCAAACGATCAGCAAAGTATGGTTGTGACATATGTTGGCGATGATTTTGTATTTACTCCAAAATAAATTCCAGTATAAAAAAATTACATCAAAAGAAAAGGGAGAATAGCTTAGTATGTTGCATTACCCCTCTAGTCCTAGGTAGTATATGTATATTAGCAAATGGAATAGAATAAAATATAACTATCAAATTGAGTAACTTGTAAAACTATAACTACAACAAAAATTACAATGATTATCGAAAGCAGACTGTTTAAAAATGATTTGATAACATTCAACATTCAGGAATATAATGGATTGGTTTTCTTGAAATATATAGCTTGCACTAATCTAGATCAGTGGTAGCTGATCAGTAGTTCTCATTGTTAGTTTGAAAATAGAGTTGAATTCCAAGACAACGGACAACGGCACAATTGGCCGAGATGGCAACTGTGGCAACATTCATTTTTTATTACTGGCAATGTTCTCGATTAAAAGTCAATGCATTTTTAATTGAAACCATAGTTGAAACATAATTGAATCATAGGAACATAGTTGGAACACAACATATTTACCAAAAGTAGCAGTAGATATCTACCTATTTGTTTTTGTGTTGAGCTCCATTTTAATTGTAAATATTTTAGAAGGGGGCTAACGTGGGCACGCTGCAATTTTGCCTCCCGAAAGCCCCACAATCCTGGGACGTTCGAACAACTGCGCGACAATGACCGACGAGACAACTTCAAGACAGATCATAATGTAGGGATCTCACTATCTACTAAATACCTATCTAATACGACAACACCGAAGACATCCAATCCTCCATATCATCTACTGATAGCTAGAGTGCAGACCCTCGCAAAACCATTCCAATAATCCAACATGTCCGACTCAGAAGACTACGAGTATGAATACGACGAAAGCGACCAAGAAGATGGCGACAACGGCGACGGCGACGGCGACGGTTTCGAATATACCGATAGCGATGAAGGCAACGCCGAAGAGGGCGAAGTAGCCCTCGAAAGAGGCTATTACAATGCCAAGGACCTACGCGGAGAGGGAGAATACCAGGAGGTAGCCGATGCGTTTGAAAGCGTTGTCAAGATGGAAGTGGATGGGAACAAAAAGGAGGCGGGTGTTTCGTTAGATAATGCGGGGTCAGACGAGGACGATGCCATGGATGTGAGCGATGATTTGCGCGGGGGAACAACGACAAAGCCACCGTTGAAATATCATGGGTCTTGGAGTTACAAGGCCATTAAGCAACTGGTCAAATTGCACCTTCGTTCATTGGATGGAGCCAAAGTGATGAAAGATTATGAGCGCATGCTTCGCGTGGCATCCTCTCCCGATGCGGCCATTAGTCCTAATGCTGTAGAAAATGGCGTCAATAGGATGTTGGAACGTGTTTCTGCCCTCGTCAATAGTAACTCTGCCGCACCGAGTGGGGGAGAGGAGGGTGGACCAAATGATCCAAAAGTGATGGCTCGCAATGTCTATGATGCGACGCTACGCGTCTTTCATCCATCAACTGGAATTTCTCCTAATGAGCGACTTTGGTTTAAAACAAATTTGAAGTATGGACAGTTGCTGTATGAAATCAACGAGACTGACAAACTCCAAATGGTCATTCAGGATCTGTTGCAAAGTCCAGGTCAATCAGAAGGGTCGGCTGTTATGGAGATTGCGGCACTACAAATTCAACTCTACAGTCGTCAGAAAGATACGAAAAAACTGTTGCAGGTCTATCAACGTGCCATGTCGGTTCGTGGTGGTATACCACATCCACGTACTCTTGCACTGATTCAGGAATTGGGCGGAAAAATGCACATGTCACAGCGGAACTTCGATGAAGCATCGCAGTCTTTTTTTCAGGCATTCAAATCGTATGATGAGGCAGGAGATCGGGCCAGGTTGCGTTGTTTGAAATATTTGGTGATGGCGGGTATGCTCCATGCAAGTAGCATCAATCCATTTGATTCTCATGAGGCACGTGCTCATCGAGATGATCCAGAGATTGTGGCGATGAACAATTTAGTGCAGGCATTCCACAATGATGATATTCGTAGATTTGAACTCATCCTAGACAAAAATGAAGGGAGGATAATGGACGATGAGTTTGTAAGAGAGCACGTGGCTGATTTGCTTCGTACTATACGAACCCAGGTTATTATGAGAACAATTGGTCCGTATACCAGAATTCGTCTTTCTCGAATTGCAAAAGATCTCAATAATATTCCTTTGGCGGATGTTGAAAGTCTTCTTGTTTCATTGATATTGGACGGGAAATTAGATGGGCGCATTGATCAAGTCCGTGGCATCTTGGTCAAATCCTCCCAAAATGCTGGTGGGGAAGGAAGTGGGGTATCTGGGACAGCAGGATCGTCATCTAACATGGGATCTTCATCAGCTGCAAATAAGAACAAAGCTTCAGCAACGAAAATGCATGGAGACGGCAGTCTCGAGTCCAGAAATGTTTCATCTATTATGCAATTAACTGCGGCGCTCGAGAATTTGACATCTGTGGTGACCAAGGTTGGTTCCAAGGGCACATTTCAACAGCAGGTGATGTAATGATTTCAAATGCTGGATTGACATTGTGAACTATAGAAGAAATGCATTAGCGTATAAATAAAGTTGATTGTATCAACTATTACTATCTACTGTCATTAGGAACTGTGTAAACAACGTTATTTTTTCCTTTCAAATCTAGCAACGCTACTTTTGCAGAGGGATTTTTCTCGCACAACCATTTCACAAGTTGATCATATGATTTTACAAGAGACCCATCCTTCAAATGTTGTCTAGGAAAAGGTCAGAATACACACAGCAAGGTACAATGCACTGAAAGAAACGTGGCCAGAGAAAGGAGTATTTTAAACCATTAGTACCAAAAGCATGACAACTCACAGCAATGGGAAGATGCGAATAAAAAGCCACAAAACGATGAAGCAAATAAAATTGAAACCTTATCTCTAGAGCATGCAACACCCCTGACCCCTGATGGATGAGTGATGCGTGATGGGGAGTGTGTACAGTACCAAGATAGCTGAACAGTAAATACTATTCCTACGGTACCACCTACGATACCAGATAATATCTTTACGTGTCACCTCTTAATATGTAAGTACGAATAACGAAGCAAACGTCGAAAAAAAGAAAAGATCTACACTCAGCACTCGCTGCAAAGTAGTACATCAGTGATTATTATTTGGCATGTCCGCCAATAAATCTTCACACAAAAACACCCAAAGAAAACCTTCTCCGATGGGTGGATGCCGAACTCGCCCCGCCCAAGACAGCGAAGGCAAATGTGATACAAAGCCGTCCTCGTCAACGGTGTCGACGCCGATGTCGCATGGCGAAACGTCTCCGTCGTTGTTGTCAATATTCCACGAGGACATCATGTTGTCCATCTTATCGTTCGTTGCCGATGTTCCCTTTGAAGTGGCAGATAAGTGTGAGTACAATTTGAGGTGTGAGTAGATACATACCACCACCGTTATTGAGCATGCGTGCAATTCTGGTGGCCTTTTAGAAACGTCGCTATTTTACTGATCGTTGGAGCCAAAGCGTTGCTCGCCGACATGCGTGTAGTCGAATGGCCACTATTTCCTTGGGTTTTATTATTATTTTCAATAGAATTGCAGCCATCTAATTTTATTTTCCTGCACGGGATTATCGTTTCTCTATCATTCCCATTAATGTTCACAACACATGCAGCCCGCTCCCCCGTAGATTTCCACTCCACTTTGACCCATGTCCTTCCATTCGTATCAAAAAAATTCCATGCACTCTGTTCTGGCCATGATTTGTATTGGAAAAACGCCTTGATTCGTCTGGTAAAGGATGATTCTTATTTGTGGAAGGAGGGTTTGAAACGTGTAATTTTTGAATCCCAATGTGAATCTTTGCGAGATGCGATAATAGCTAGGAATCAAGCGAGGGCGAGAAGGGGAAAGCGAACCAAAGCTAACCAACTGCAATCTGCAGAATCGGAATCGGGGCTAGTGACTGCTTCGGAAAGCCAGTTAAATGAAAGTCATACTGGTGATATTTCTTCGCCCGCTTGTCCGGATACACCATCGGAAGAACAGCTCCTCCGCCAAGGATGCCAAGCCCTCCAATCTCATCCTCCGCCCCACCATACTGCCAGCACCTCTGGAATCTATCAGTGTCTGTACCAATCCATTCTTCTTCGTCATTTACGGTTTCAAGCACCCGTCTTCTACATGCCCACATCCGTTCGCCTTGGGAGTCAATATGGTTTGCACTTTTTTGAGCCAAGATACCGTTTACTAGTTGCTGAAGTCATGGCCTCTTTCCCAGTGCCAGCACGGCGTGGAGAAGCGATCCCGCCCGTGGTGCCCGGACTATCTCCGTTTAGTTCCAATGTCACCACTGTAGGCCAAAATGTTGATTTGCATAATCTGCTTGACGAGAATAAAGATCTTCTCCAAAGTTACCACCTTCCAACCTTTATTCATGCACACCAATCTCCCTTGCGCCGCAATACGCCAGCAAGCATTGTTCAAGTGCGGCATTGCGTTGTTGCCCCGGATGGTTCCGCAGATATACTTCTAGAACCCGTGGCATATATTTGGGTTGAGGAATTATGGGAGCGGCCAGGAACAGGAGGGTTGTATGAAGCACGAGGAGTAAGGATGGGGAAGGATGCAAGTGATAGTTATGAAATGTGGTGTGCCATGAGTGGATATGGGAGAGGGGATGGAAGGGGTTGGGGGCAGATGTTGCCCATTCCTTAGATGTTTGTGATTGCAATTTCTGCCCCATTTCTTTATTCAAATTCACTTACTTTTATTGCATAGAGGATCTGGCTCGAAGATAATTAGTAGAATATCTTCGTAATGTAGTGCCTAGTCTTGATACGATGATTCTTTTCATGCAAAGCATTGCAAAAATTCTAGCACCGAGTAGCTTCAGTACCAGTTGAATATAAACAAAAAAGATGGTGTACGGGTTAACTTGCTTCAATGATGGAGATGAATTTCCTTCCTAACTGAGATGTAATGCGACAAGAATTTCAAACTTTACAAACAACATTTACGTTGTCATTATGCACTAGTACGAACCTTGACCATGCTTCTGCATTAGTTACATTTATTTTGTTTTTGTATTGGTCAGTGATCTTTTGATTGCCTAATCCTTGCAAATTTGCTTTCAAGAATTATATATGTGCTTGAAATCATACCGTAATCAACATAATTTACTAGTAGATAAAGTCTCTCTCTAGAGAGTAGTAGAATATCTTGGATGTATCTCAGCAAGTACTGCACAATGCCTTTGGACTTTGTTTTTCTTTAGTACTACCTAGTACACGGACAATATTTTTCTTTTTATGCGGCAATTTTTTTACGTTTAGCAAATTCGGCGATGAATTATTTGTTCGTGACAAGTAAACTAGCAAAGTTTGAGTTTGTATTACATCTAAATTCAATCAAAGTAAATAAAAATGATGATCATAATAATGTTAAAATTCACTAAATTCTTAATTTCTAATCAATTTCAGGACAGATCAAAATGCAATTAATTGTCTTTGGCCATTCCATTATTTTTTAATCAGAGCTGGCAGAAATCATTTTGCGAAAACCAAGAGGTATCCAAGCTGCGAAGAAGTTTGAGCTCCCTTAAAAAACAGCTTACTCGCAAAAGTTGTGTGAAAGGTTTGTGTGTCTGTATGTGTGTGTGTGTGTGTCCCCGCCAAGAAAACAACAAAAAACATACTAACTGTTTTCACACGTCGAAAACTAAAAAACTTTAAAAACCTATTTGATTTCTACTGTTTGCAACACATCTTTTTCAAATAAAAGTACCTATTTAAAAGCCTTCAATGGAGGTATGAAAATAAAGGACGAAATCATCATTAGCGTGCTTGGAATTTACTCACTCTGATATCTGCGTCTTTGACTCCCTGTCTGCATGGATAAAATTTGTCAGCTAAGAATTTGCCTCGTAACAATGGACACCATTCTAAGTTTCAAAGATCATGGCCGAATCAATGCCGCACCGATCCAAGAACACCTTGCTAGTTGTGAGAAACCATTTGAAATGTTGCAAATGTATTCCTCAAAGCGGCAGGAAAAAATTATTGATACCGACCTACAAAATTCCACATTTCGTACCATGACTGACTCCAAGCTAATTTTGCTCGTGGAGGATATAGTCCGACAAATCAATGACGAGCAGCAGGAAGCGTCAATGAAAAGCCAGGAAAATAATCAAAACAAATCATTTGGGTCGCTATTACATTTTACTCTGGAGAAGAATGATATCACACACATCAAGTACGAGACGGGTGGATTCTTCAAGAGACATCCAGATTCTCTATCCACTACTTCCAACCTTGTACAAGAGTATACATTCATCATTTGTGTCACTCCCGATGACTTGGCTAAAGATGTCGAAGGAGGAGATATAACAGTGTTTACATATGGCAGCGTAACCACCAGAAATGGGCGCAAGTCTAAATCCATTGAAAATATATTTGATACAACTACACCAGGGTCTGACTTGCTTTTTTGGAAGGATATGGAACATGCGGGTAATGTATTGAAGAAAGGCAATAAGCATATTGTTACTGCCAATATCTGGGCCACGAGGGCTAATGAATCCAAACAGATGCTGCTTGTGATATATCCGCTGCAACTGGATGAGACCAAAGATACTTCATCTGCTGTTGGTGAGACAAAGTCAAATGCTGTCACAAGGGCTATGCACCAAGCGGTCAATGGCAACAAAAGCTATGCACTTCCTGTTGAGATTCTTAGGGGAATGCTCAAAACTCACGTCCAGTGGGTCAATCGCCAATCAGTAGAAGATGAGTGTGAATCACCTCCTGTCGTAACTTACCAATGCACAAATTTCGACTACGTTGCATTTGGGGTTGTGTACAATGTTCTGAACAGGTCATATGTCAGTGAAGATGACATCATAGATCATCAGGAGTGCCTTGATTTCTTTGGGCCATTTGCTCCACAAAATCTGCTCGTGGACCTTGCAATTGAAAATGAAGATGACGACAAGGAAAGATCAAAAAGTACTCAAACTCTAGAGCATAGGAGGCTGCATCACCACCAAAAAGAAGATGAAGGTAGACCCACAAACTTCCAGTCCTGCAGAACATGAAGACTATGTTGGATTTGACAAGGATGTCATAGTATGCGGGAATGAAGCAAGGATGAAAGCAGTTCTCAATGTTTGAAAGGTTTTCAATGAACCCTATGTTCCCTTCAAGATTGTGTTCGTGGAAGGTGACCTAGCTACCGGTCAGGATACTGGTGGCTTTGTGCATTCTTTCAGCATGACTCCGGCTGCGTGTTTTATTGGGGATTACAACAATATTTTCTCCTTTTGGAAAGCATTTACATGCTGCGACACTTCACTGAAGGGCATTCACGATAGTGGGAATTATTGGGAGCATCTCCCGGATAAAGCCAAAGTGGGGTTAGCAAATGTCAAAGCTGGATCTAAGGTATTCCCCAAGAAAGATTGTGAATATGATGATGCTGAAGTTGACGATCATTTTCCATACTATAGTCAGGAACTAGACAGAGGGATTTGTTTTCAAAACATCTTTGGGTTTGAGATTCCCGAAATTATGACATTGGAGAGTGTTGTTAGTAGTAGGTACTTAGTATACATAGAGTAACTACTAAGTATCACTTCCTCT